>CM076846.1:38093523-38279570 GCA_039519185.1 Astragalus membranaceus | reverse complement strand
AGGGCCGAGACCCGACCGGTTAAAACGATTCAAGCCCCAGGTCGGTCTTAAGCGAGCCGACCTGGACAAGAAGCTTTTCCTGCCAGCGAGCCTATCCTTCTCTTGCATGACCGATTTCACACCCGCTAAAGCAGAATCCAGAGCGACCTCTGCCACACCGGTCCCGCGCGACCTAACGAGGGGCATCGACCCCAGAACACCGGCCGGTCGCGTGCGACCACACGGGTGGCAGCGACCACCTTCCCATCGTCCAAAACGTCACATCATCTCAAACAACAGAGGTCGGCAGCGACTGACGCCAAACTCAGCGATTAATAGGCGGCAGCGACCGTCAGTCACCCTTCCACAACTCGAATGCAGGGGGGCAACGATTCAAGCCTCAGCCCGCTCTTAAGCGACCTAGGCTTGGGGGGCAACTGTTCTGGAGTGGCCCAATAGGCCCAACGAGACAGTCCAGCGCAACCTGCAGCAAGGGGGTGCTGCGCACAGCAACCAGGTGCAACATGGGCCAGCGGCCCATTCGACCAAGGCCGGCCCAACTCGGCCCACGCAAGGCGTGCTCCGCAAGACGCGCCAACGGCCAGGGCGCCCCTATCACGATAAATACATGGCAGAGCTCCATAATCAGGTATGTTTGACTCACCTTGTGACCCTGCCCGTTGAAGCACCTCTGACTTGAGCGTTGGAGTGCCTTTGCAGGTACCACCCGCGTGCGGCTTACAACTCGGTCCCTCATCACAGCGACCGACCCACGTTATCAACAACAACCCATCGTATTGATCAGGTACGATCAGTTGGGATGGTTCGCTGATGTTAAATAGAAAGGAGGTGTCGAATTCCTTTTGGAAACAAATTCAATTGAAGGAATCTATTTTGGCCCAGAAGTCTAGAGCTAGATGGATCAAGGAGGGGGATATGAACACAAGGTATTTCCATTCTCTTTTGAGGTTTCAAAGACGCCATTGTAATGTGTTGTTATTGCGAAGTAGTGGTGAGGTGATAGAGGATGTGGATGAAGTGAAGAATAATGTCAAGCAACACTTTGAGAATTGTTTTGTGGAGTCTTGTCATTTTCAACCGACTCTTGGTGGTCTTGAGTTTAGACAGCTTTCTCGGGTTGATATGGATTTCTTGATTGAACCTTTTTCGGATGAGGAAATAAGGGAGGAGGTGTGGAGTTGTGATGGTGATAAGAGCCCCAGGGCCGGATGGTTTCAATATGAGCTTCATAAAACTATGTTGGGATTTGTTGAAAAAAGATGTAGTAGATTTCCTTAATGAGTTCCATGAAAAGGCGTTTCTTCCTAAGGCCATTTTCGCAATTTTCATTGCTTTGATCCCCAAAAATGATAATCCCCAAGGTTTGGGGGAGTACAGGCCGGTTTCATTGATAGGATGTTTGTATAAAATTTTGGCAAAGGTATTGGCAAATAGGCTCAAAAAGGTGCTCCCTAGTGTTATATCGCCATGCCAATCCGCCTTCTTGGGGGGCAGACAAATCTTGGATGGGGTGGTAGTGGTTAATGAGGTTGTTGATTATGCGAAGCAATCAAAGGATGATTGTTTGTTGTTTAAAGTTGATTTCGAGAAGGCGTATGATTCTATCTCGTGGGATTTCTTGCTTTATATGTTAAACCGGTTGGGTTTTCCTCAAAAATGGATTCAATGGATGAAGTCCTGTGTGTGCAATACTACTTTGTTGGTGTTGGTTAATCGGAGTCCTACAAATGAGTTTAAAGTTCATAGAGGTTTGAGACAAGGGGATCCCCTTTCCCCCTTTTTGTTTCTAATTGTGGCGGAAGGATTGTCGGCGTTGGTGGCTAAAGCGGTGAAGATTGGTTCTTTTGAGGGATATGCTATCAATGATTCTCTTCGGTTTTCCATTATGCAATTTGCGGATGACACGGCGTTGATGGGGAAACCGTCTTGGGATAATTTGTGGGCTATAAAGACTATTTTAAGAAGTTTTGAACTGGTTTCCGGCTTGAGGGTGAACTTTTATAAGAGCAAGATCATTGGTATTAACATTTCCGAAGAGTTTCTTGATTCCGCCTCAACTTTTCTTCATTGTAAAACTGAATCTATTCCCTTCAAGTTTTTGGGGATTCCGGTTGGGGCCAATCCGAGAAGGCCGCCACTTGGAAACCGCTGCTTGATATGCTTAAAAAAAGGTTATTATCTTGGAAGGGGCGCCATCTTTTTATTGGAGGTAGAGTCACTCTTATTAATTCGGTCTTGAATAGTATTCCACTATATTTCTTTTCTTTTTATAAGGCCCCAAAGTCGGTTATTACGTCGATGATCAAAACCCAAAGAGACTTTTTGTGGCAAATTAATGATGGTGATAGGGGCATGTATTGGGTCACTTGGGAGAAGATTTGCAAACCGAAGAGTGAATGTGGCCTTGGTATTAAAAACTTAGAATTGTTTAATGTGGCTCTTTTGAGTAAGTGGAAGTGGAGGGCGCTTGTTGACGACAACGCTCCTTGGGAATGCTTGTTATTACATAGATATGGAAACTTCAACGATGCTTTTATTCAACGGCTAGATGGTGCTTTAAGAAGAGGTGTCAGTGGATCTATTTGGTGGCGTGATTTATTGTTGCTTGATCGTGATTTCTCTTTTACAGTCACTTTCGGCCAGCAGCTTTCTCGAAGAGTGGGAGGTGGTGATTCGGTTGAGTTTTGGAACGACAATTGGCTGGGAAATTCACCCTTTTCGCGATTGTTTCCTTCTCAGTTTGCTGGCCGTGAAGCAAACCGTATTGTAGTCCAGAATTTTGGCGCGTGGCTGGACGGTGTGTGGCGTTGGAATGAGTCGTGGTTACAGTCTCTGGCAGGTATTGATCAAACCAAGGATAATTATATGCAGCAGATTTTGTATTCGGTGTCTCTTGTTCAAGGGAAAGCAGATAGTTGGGTGTGGATGCTTGAGCCTTCAAAAAAAAATTCTGTCCGTTCGTGCTATAATATGTTTTTACGTGAGACAACGGGCAGTGAAGACAATGCATTATTTAAATTGTTGGAGAAATTATGGAGATGTGTCACCCCCTCGAAAGTTATTGTTTTTGGATGGCGGTTACTTAGGGACTCTTTGCCAACTCGCGGTAACTTGCGCCACCGGCTTATTATCGCATCTGATAGTGACTCTTTATGTCCTTTTTGCTGGCAGACCATCGAAACGCAGATTCACATTTTTTTGGGCTGTTCCTTTGCGACAGAAATATGGAACCGGGTGTGTGGTTGGCTTAAAATTAATCATGTTGCGGCGGACAGTTTGTTTAGGAGAACAAAGCACTTAATTTGGTTGCCTCTCTTGGACTCTATTCTTACTCGCATCAAGCAATTATCGAGTTGGTTGGTTTATAAAGCTCATTGTAATTTTAATTTTGATGTTTCATCTTGGTGGCTTGATCCACTTCATTGCCTAAACAATATGTAATTTTTGTTGTTTGGGTTTGAACACCCTTAGTGCCTTATAATAAAGTATTTGTTTATCTAAAAAAAATTCTATACGCGACAATAACACTGCTCAAACGAATCTTCCTCTTCTTCAGGATCTGGATCTCTGTTTTCTTTTTAAATTGTATATTATAGAAGAAACTTTTAAAATTAAAGATTCCCTTAAAATTATAAATAAAGAGAGAATTATAACACAAACGCGTTGGCGGCACAAACGCGTTGGCAGCTACTAAAACGCGTTGGTTAGTGTCTATTCGTATTTATTAAATTTGAGTTCTTAATTTTGTGAGTGGAAGCTTAATTTTTTGGATTTTTTTTACCCCCTCCTTCTCTCCTATACCCTCGTTTTTGTGTAAATCCCTAAAATACCACGTATTTTTATAAAAAAACAAACGTTTTTGAAAAAATTTCCAGAAATACAGGTATTTTCGAAAAACATTTTTTTAAACTTTCCGAAAACACCTCAAAACGGGGTATTTCCGGAAGTCAAATAGTACCCCTTTTGAGGTGTTTATGGAAAGATCAAAAAATGTGTTTTCCGGAATTGTCCTATTCAGAGGTACTTCTGGAAATTTTTTAAAAAACATTTTTTTTTTAATTTTTTTAAAATTATATGATTACGATTAATAACAATAATGATAAATAACGATACTCGCTATAATACGATAACGTTAAATAATGATAACAATAAAATACGAGTACAAAAACCATAAAAAATACGAGTACAAATACCATAAAAAATACAACTAAGAGTCAAAACAGCTAAAGCACGCAAGAGTCTCTCATATGCAGCAGGTGGAAGACCCTCGACTCCCATGACATCCCGGATATGTTCAGCTGCAGTCTGGAGCCTATCCTCCATGGTCAGCGGACCAATATCCTCAGCTGCTGGAACCTCATCTGGTACATCCTCTGGAGGCGTAGGCGGAGGCGCAGTGAGACGGGGAATGGACACCTGTAAGTACCATGGCAGGTAATCCTCATCGCACTCATCCGAATGTGTGGCCTGTCTAGAAGATCTAGTCAATGTTCGCACGGGGGCCTGGTAGTACAACCATCTCTCGAGAATAGTCTCTGAAGATGGATGTGAGGCACCAACCGTAAGGGGCTCCACAGGGATCTCCTGGATGCTATGAAGCCCCGATACTTCAAAAATGGAGACGTACCCGTGTCGGATACGTATCTGATACCGATACTTCCCGATACGTATCCAAAGAGTATCTAATAATTTTTTAATTCTTTTTAAAAAGTATTTGACTCGATACTTTTCAGATACATCTTTGATACTTCTTACCAACTAAGGATACTTCTCGGATACTTTTTCAATACCTCTTACCAACTAAGCACATGATTGTCACTCATATATGATACACTTTAATACCTCAATAACTAAAAGACAAAATTATATGTTTTTTCGTAATACAATAATAGAAGAAATAATACATTGTGATATGAGTGAGATAAATATACGTAACTATCTCTACTTGGACGTCAGGGATTTAAAGTCGGGTAGAGGTCCGACTTATATTAAGGCGACTTAAAAAGTTCAGGGATTTAAAGTCGGGTAGAGGTCCGACTTTAAAAGTATGTTTTTAAGTCGGACATTCCAATGTCTGACATTAATCATCCATGTTTAGTCCTCTGACAAACACTTTTGAAGTCGGACTACGATGGGGTCCGACTTTAAAAGTGACATTTTAAAGTCAGATTACAGTAATACCCGACTTTAAAAGTTTATATGTTTTTAAAAAAAAATTATTTCTGCTTTTTGGTGCTTCTAACTGTATACAAGGTCTACTAACACAACCAGTTGATACAAACACATTTATAACTAATTAGGATATCACGCTGCAGAGTTAATTACCACATAATTGCAACAAAAACCACACAATTTATCAGCAAAAGAACTTAACTTCTAACACTCAAGATCATGCAATCTGAGCACACAATTAATTCATTATAAGATAGAAATATATACATTCAAGTATGAGGATACACATTTCCCATAGGAGCGGTACTCTTAACCAAAAGGATAGAAGAAAGAGGCCTTGACATCCTGACCACAAAAGAGAAAGAGCCTCTACAGCTCCATAAAAATAAACATATTACTAATTTACATCAAAGATGTACAGTCTTGAACCTCCGTGCAACTTGAAAAAATCCACTAATTATTTTCAACTCTCCCATTAATGCTTTGCAATTAAAGAGAAACATAATTTCATACTACATCAAACTAGCAAATTAGTCAACATGTTGTCAATTACATGGATAACACCACCAAGTGACCACGTACATGAAAAGAAGCGCCAAACTTGGTGTCTATGAACCACTTTATCTACCTCTAGATCTACCCATATTCTCTAATCTGAAAGAAGAAATGTGACAAATAAATTTCAGCAACACATCAAAAAAAACTCCAACAAATAAGTACAAGTACTATCCATTAGTTATTGAAATAATTTCAAGTGGATAGCATTCAATCATAGACATTTTTGAAATTTCAGAAAGCTAAAAAAGAACCAAGCCTATTAACATAATTTAGGATGAAATAAACATTTTATATTATGGTTCAATCTAACAAACATCAATTTGTTTTTGAACATGAAAGACAGAAAAGATGTTTCCTCACCCTCTTACTCTTCAAGACATGTTGAATCTGCAAAACGAGACAAATAAAAGATCAAGTAAAAGAAATAATGCAAGGCATTCTAAATGCTTTGATAATTTACTAAAACTACCACATTACTTTTAACAAGGGTTATTGTATCCTATTCCAGCGATCATACAAAGGATAATTTCTATCAGTCAAGCTATAAGGCTAGGAATGGTTTATGGGCTTATGGTGGTGAATGTCAGATGGTAAATTGCCAACAAGATGCCATGGAGAAAAATAAAAAGACTATCCGATTAAAAGGTGTCAAGAATGAACAAAGAAGCTTAGGGAGATGTTTAATTGGTTTTGATACAGTCCAATTATGATGTTTATTTAATCCATCATAGTAAGATGATTAATCAAATAAATACAACTGTGACTAAATACACTGCTGGTGTATGCTATGAAGTGGAATAAAATTTCAACATTTATACTAAGATGATTAATCAAATAAATACACCTGGTGCAAGCCATCAAATTTTCGGCACCAAAAAAAAATAAAGGTTTTCCATGTAGTTCTTAGTTCTTCACTTCAACAGAGAAATTAAAATCTTCGCCAAGTAACAATAACTAACTTGGTTATTCATCAAACTAATTTTTTATTTTTATGTCACAAATATCAATTTTTTTCAAAATTAATATGGACGATCATCTACTGGGATTAATCCTTATTGTAATTTCACGTAAAAACCATCTTATCATGAGACAACATTTGACAACTAATGACAAGCTAGTGACACAGAAGGATCTATATAATCATTTGAACTTTTACAAGCTCTCAAGTTAGACATAAATGTAAATCATGTCCCAGCTGAACTAAATGAGCTACTAGTGCGAAAGCCTTTCAAAAAGGCAATGAGATCACAGAATAGCAGAGTAAACAGAAATTATTTGTTACATAAAGGCAATGAGATCAAGTAAAGTTCTCACTGACTTCTTGTTTTCATTTTTATCTAGTACTAGTACATATGGAAAAATAAAAAAACAAAACACAATTGGGATGTCTATATAAGAATCTAAAGAAGAAAAGTAACCTCTTTCGGGCAGGCCAGTTTTAGATTTTTATATCCTTCTTCAAAGGATCACTCACCATTGCAGTTCCATAGGTTACGCCGGACAGCACAAGGTCGTCAGAATTTCTGGGATGTGTCTCTGTTGTGGGAAACTTAGGTTATGTGAGTATTAAATACTCTAACCTCTATGAATTCAAATTGAACAAATTAATACATACAACAAGCATGTTATATTTGTAGAGTTTCAATTTGAAGAATAACAAAGACGACATGCATTACCAGCTAAATCTTCACCTGTAAACACAAAAATGATAGTGAAATGAGGTCAGATGTGAATCTCAATGAATCTGCAACCACAAAGCAATACTAACAAGTCAGTTAGTGCCTATAACAATTATTTATTCCTAAACTATCCTTTAACAAATAGATTTATAAAATGCATTTATAGTATACATCACAAATTTGTTAAAGGATAGCTTAGGAATACCTGTTATAAGTACTAACTGACTTGTACAACCTGCAAAGAACTATGGTTTTTCTTTTCTGGCTACCACACTATTTGACCACAAATTAAAAGCAAAGACCAAATAAGAAATATGTACATTGGATTTTTGGCTAACATATTCCAACGACCTTCACTGAGCAATATAGTGCATTTATAAAAGCATGAATACACCATATCATTTATCTAAGCTTTATATCAAAATGTTATATAAACTATGTCACTGACCATAGAGCGAGACGCATTACCTGAATAGAGAAATTACAATTAAAAACATGACTAATTAATACATTTTATGTAGTTCTTTTGAAGGCCAGGATAAAACAGTTCACATATCACCTATAAATCATGATACAAGTAACAAATGTAAGGACCACAACATCCCACCAGACAGACACTTCAAGCATCCCTGCATGGTTGTGCGCTCCAACACATTTTTATAGATAAAAACCAAGCAAAATACAGAAAAGGAAAAAGAGAAGGGGACTGACAAACAAAGACAGGACATTTCATCCCTCTTATTACATCTGAGGTTTATATTTTGGCTATTGACTTGCTTTTGTACTTTGTATGTGAAGAATGTACAAGGGGCAGGGAGAGTCTCAAATATATTATTTAAGCCACGTGGTAAGTTATAATTGTAAATAAACAAATATATAAATAGGTCTATAACTAAAAATAGAGCTAAGTGACTCATTTAACATAATCAAATATACCATAAAGAAATGAACAACTTGTATTTGTTATTAGCAATGCACATAATGACGTCCATTACAATATCATAGAGAATGAACAACTTGTATTTGTTTTCAGTACAATGTAGTGCAATGAACATACCACAGCAAGAGCTTTGAACTATACAACATGGGAAGCATGACATTAGAAACCTTAGTACCACGTTAATTAAATTTAATATAATTAACTCAAAGATAACATTAAATATGAGTAGGATATGATAGCAAGGGATACCAGGCTTACCTGCTGACAAGGATTGATGCTAGCAACATCCATTTCTCTATCATTAGCACATAGCTGAATTGCATCGACAACCATCAACAAAAAATCCATAACAAAACCATTTTCTTCCTTGTTATGTATTCACAATCCACAACAAAACCATCAACAAAAAACATTGATATAACAACATATAAAAGAAAATGAAATGGGTCCTAACCTCAGCAATATGTGAAAGACCTTGTAGAAAATGAAATTGATTCCACTGTGCAGATGCAGTATCCAATACAAAGGATCTAAATACTTTATAAAAGAGAAGAACCAAAAAACAGAAACTGTGAGGAATAGAGAAATAGAGAAAGGAGGGGGTTTCCTCTGTAAAGTGAATTCAACAACTAACCATTCTAGGAAAGAAATTCTACTTTGTTTATAACATGATGCTACATTTATTGCCATGAATAAAAAGAAGGATGCCATTTGTTATCAGACAATTAAGAGCATGATGCAAAATGAAGTTTTAATGTGCAATAAGTGTTGAGTATAACAAGAAGTGTTGAGTGAATCTTCTTAATAAGAATTTCCCCTTTTAATCAGAGACAATGAACAGCCAAGCATGGCACTTTCGAAGTAGTTGATCTTGACAAATATGGATCAATATGATGCAAATGATAAACTATTCATGCTATCTGAATTTATTTCATGACTTTGATTACTAAAGCAGAAAGTAGTGCAAATATTAAGAAGTGGAATAGTAGCTCCATGTCCACTTTCATCGGTTAATATGTCTCGTTTGGCATGACAAAAACAACAACAGACAAAATATATATTTAATTAAAATGGTGCATAGCATAGAGACCCAATGTGGAGTGGTGACATTCTTACAGAAATAACCTTAGAGAGGTTCCTATGCAACATCAAAAAACGAAAAAAGTAAAAGAGGAAATAATAATTAAATTAAAAAAATTGGAAAAAGGGGAGATCCCATACAGGGGCGGGTGTGAGGGAAGGAATGAGAGTGGCAAATGACGGGCCAGAAGAGGAAGAAGTGCGAAGCCAAACGAAACACCAAAATCGGTTTCCAACCTCCAGTGGCAACTATTAGACTACCAAACGAAATCCCTAAATCTTTCTTTCTTGCATATGAAATACCAAAATCCCTAAAAAAGAAAGGAAAGAACCAAACCTGATAGTGGCAGCAGCGAGAGATTTTGAGAGGGAGATCTATTCCGGGAGAACCACCTTCTGCTACTTCAAGAATTTTGAGAGGGATGAGGAATCCATGGTGCTCTTGTGAACTGAAGAGAGAAAGAGAGGCCGCCACAATTAGGTTTTATCCACAATTTTGAAAAGGAGAATGAATGAGAAGGTAAAGTGAGGTCTCAGCCACAAATACATCTCTTTAAGAGAAGAAGTTTTACAACAGAAACCAGGTGCTGATGGAGCTTCACTGTCTGTGGGTGATTGCTCGCAGTTGTCGGTTCGCTATGAAGCTTCGCAGTTTGCAGTTCGCAGCAGAGTAGGGATTCAACGAATAGCCGAACAGGTATCAGAGGAGAGAATGTTGAGACGTAGAAAGAACAGAAAGGAGAAGGAAACTTATTGAGAGAGACGAATCAGGAAGAGAGCGACGCGACGGTGACGGCAATGGTGACTACAGGTGACGGTGGCAGCAACATAGGGAGAGGGCCAAGGCTACAACAAAGAGAGGGTTGGGGTTTTGAGAGATTAGGGTTCTCAGAGACATGAGTTCACGATAAGTTATGTGAGAAGAAAATATTTTAAAATTCTCACAAAAAAAAATTTAAAATGTAACAAACATTTTAAGTCGTACCCAATATGCAATCGACTTAAAAAGGTATCACGACAATTTCTTTTTTTCTCCTTATTACAAAATTGCCACTGCTTCCACTTTTTAAGTCGGATAATTAGGTATCCGACTTAAAATGTCCAATTCTTTTCCACTTTTTGTACTAGTATATATTGACAAATGACATGCTTATGTTTTATTGACCAACTACGTACTAATATGAATATCTTAGTCTATAAAAAGTCATCTATTTCTGCCACTGACTATTCGTATTATACGATTTCGGGTGGTCTCAGTTACTTGTCCACCATTACTTTTTATGACTAGTCACTCATACATAGGTGTGTCGGTTGTCCTCTTTCTTTCATCCATATATTTTCTGTGTGATTTTTTTTATCTATTTGGGGCAGTTTTTTTTTTCATATCTATAAAATGCAATATTTCAGTTTTTCATCTTTGTTTTTTTCTATTTGTGTTTCTATTCTATTTTATTTTTTGTTATGTTTTTATATTTTTAAATTTTAATTTAATTTTTTATTAAAGTATCTCAGCCGTGTCGTATCTTGATTTTCAAAATTTTCCCGTATCCCCGTATCCGTATCGTGTCGTATCCCGTATCGTATCCGGTATCCAGGATTCATAGCCTGGATGTATCCAAACTACAAACGGACCCTCCCTGGCATGTATAGCACAGTCACATCACCCCATAGCCGAAGACCTCTGAAAAGTGAGATCTGGAGAAATCCCCAGTAGGGCCTGAGGTCCTCCCAACTCCCAAGGCCTCCATCCTCCCACCGAAAGTCATCCAACTGGACCCGAAAATGCTCAAGCTTGACAGCGTCATTTTTTTTATTTGCCCACGTGCAGCAACGTGGACGCTTAGAAGCACCGTGATCGCTGCATACCGATGGTGGAGAAGTACTCATAAATCCAACACTGAACACGCTCATCATACTGCTGAACGCTCATCATACTGCTGCTGTTGTGGAGCGCCTGCAGCCTCATAAGCCCCACCTAAGTCCCACTCATCATACCCAAAAAAAAACCTAATTTTTTTATGTATTTCATTGACTTTTTCATCTTTAAAGTTTCATTTGTATTCTTCATAGGTTAACGAATAAGAAAGTTATAAAAATCAATCAACAAAATATACAAGGTTTTCCGATCCATTTGTTTCTCTTCTTAGAATAGAGTTTTTAACGCATCCAACACTCAAACTTCAAACCAAGAAGTGGAACATTAATTCAGTTACGCTTGGACCAATCTTTGTTCATGTGGGTAAGGAAAATACAATTCTTATATTCAATTTTGTCATATGTAGATGAAAATGGAAGATGGCCTTTGTGACGTTTGAAAAACTGTATTACCATAAATTCCGGGATTGTGCGTGAAGTTATTCGATTTCAACATTCATATTTATATGCTTACGTACTCAGAGTGGCGGCAATAATGTTTATTCCTCTTATAGCTATTAATAGCTTTATTCCTCTAAAACTATTTTAATAGCTGTTTTTTTCTTAAAAAAAAAAGCTATGAAAATATATTTTTTTGTTAACGGATCAATAAAGAAAAAGAGGATCACACTCAACTTCTTAATTATTAAGACTTTGTCATATTGGTTTCAATTTGTTAAGACCAAATTTTGAATTTTTGATTTGAAGAGTAGAACCATTTATTTATTTTTTTGACAACATGTAGAACCATTTATTTTGAAGAGTTGGCTCCAATAACTAATATATTTACGATACAAAACATCAAAATTAGAAAGAAATAACGCAATGCGCAAAACATGAAACAATTCGAGATTGGTAAAAAAAATCAAACAATTCGAGATGAAATTCAAATAAAAGAGAACAAATCAAAAGCGATAGTTTGGGAAGCAAATGCATGATGTTAATGTTGGGGTTGAATCCACAAACCTAGGAGGTGTAAATAGCAAGTCACAGGCCCACTTGTCCCAATCCAATGCACCAAAAAAACCAGCATAGCCCTTCGAACCCTTCAAAACGGGTTATGCGAACCCGCTCGAGAACCCGGTGTTTATAAGCCTGAGAGTTATCCTAATTGCGCCGTTTCACTCGGGTACTCTCTCTCTCTTTCTCTCACTCTCTCTCCAGATTCGTCTTCATCATTATTTTCTTCTTCTCTGCTAGGTTTTAAGTTTCTGCTTGATTTTTGCAGAATCAAAGAAGATGATGCTTTAATGATGGTTCAGAAACATCAACAAATAGGTAATCAACAAAAACTCTTTGTTTGCATTGTTAATTTCACTGTTTGTAAAACCCTAAAACCTGCGAATCTAATTTTCTCTTTTGTGCTCTTGATTTTCAGTTCTGAGATGCTGAAGAACTTCAACAATAGCTTCTATGTAACGATACAAAGGTACACAGAAAAACCCCTTTATTCTTCTGTTCAGTTTCTTTCCCAGAACCCTAGGTTAGCACTTCTAACTTTGTTCTGATTTTTGTATGTGCTGGAAAATTGTTGAAGCAACAACTATGATAGAAACGAAAGCTTGCAATGTACAAAATCACCGCCTTGTGATTCTATATTTGTTTTCCCCTTTTTACGGACCCTAATTATTTCTCTTTTTCTGATTTGTGTATGTTCTGTTGTGAGCACAACAAGTAACTCGGATGATAACAACACCTCACTTAGGTTTGTATTCCCTCTTCTCTTGTTATTATATTCTCTTTCACTGTTCTGAATTTTTGAGCAAACCCTTACTTGTTCAACTCTTCGACTCTTTTTTTTCCAGGATGAGACACTTTACTTGATAGGCATAACAAAAGGGAAGCGACTGTGTTGGGCTAAAACAGAGGCACTATGCGATTGTATCTTCAATTGTTCTAGAAGCCAAACTCGGTTCTGTAAGCTCGGCCGAGTTGCTGCAGAGGTAGTAAGTCGGATATGCTCGAGGTGAGGCTCCTCCGCGTTGTTCCGGTGAGGGGGAGGTACCCGCACCTACTCTGGCGTTCAATGACATCGATTCACCTGTCAGCCGCTTGAGAGCGTGTGAGGTATTTGGTCGTGGGGCGTGTATATAGGAGTAAGCCAAGGTTGCAATTTATTGTTCTATTTAGATAGAAGTAGCAGATGTCAGTCTAGTTGTGAAATTTGCTTGCTCATCCTCGTTGCTACCATCGCTGGAAAATGAAATTATTGGGTGTTTTCTTTTTACTCTCTATCATAGGGGCCCAATTTTTAAGATTTGAATAGGGTATCCAAATTGTTTGAGAGGCCCATGACATCTAGTAGAATGGCATTGGCTTGAAATTTATATTATTCTTGTCAAGAGTTGAGTGGACTGTATTGATTAGTGAAGCCGACACAATTGACTTACTAAGACGGGACGTCAAAGTCGGCCTTGTTGTGTTTGTTATTCAATGACCTGAGCTGTCATGTCTTCTCGAACGAGTTCCCCCCAAGCATGTTAGGGTAGAAGTCGGTCACTATTGTGTACCTTGCCTCGGGATCTGGGATCCAGAATCTACAGGGGGTATCTTATGTCTAGTGAGAGTCCTTTCCTTGCCCGAGGTCGGACGAGTGCTTCGAGAGTCGGAATCTTCCGAGATTGTTATCGTCAGCGTTGTCTTTTTCCGAGGTTGAACTCGGGGGGGTCGGGTACCTGCAGACACTCTGATGCCAAAGTCGGCAATCAGAAGTCAGTGAGGCACAAATGAACGAAGCGTACCTGAATCTGGTAGGTAGACCCGTATTTATAGACGCGGGCCAGGGGGTTCAGCAGGTCTTACCTGATTTGAAGCCGTTGAATCGGGGCGCTGTAATCCGAACCGTCGATTCTTGATTCCACGTGATGGCTTGTTCGTTGGGCCGGATCCGTCGTCAAACTAGGCCATTTCTAATGCGGATTGGGCCTCTTGGGCCCATCCGAACAGTTGCCCCCAAAGTCGAGGTCGGTCACGGAAGTGCGGCCTCGGCTTGAATGACGAGTATCTTGTTCAAAGTGCTGTCTTCAGGGTCGGAAGTGATCTTTGAGGTCGGAAAGTCCCAGGTTTGACTCGGATGCCTCTAGGATGCCACGTGTCATTGTGTCAGGGAGATGTGACGTTTGACTGAAATAAAATGTCCTGTCATAATGATTACATTGGTTCTTGCGTCTGAACGTTAATTGCCTCGGGATGGGTAGCGTCGTTTCATCTACCGGGTTCAAAGTCCCTATAAATAGCTGTTCAAAGCCAATCCCTAAGTGCCTTTTCGTTTCATTACCCTTGAATCCTCCCGAGTTTAGTGAATCCTAGATGAGCTCACTTTCCGGCAAACCGACGTTGAGTTCCTGGCTTTCGACATTGATAGTCTTACGACGGTTTCGTTCTTAATTCTTCCGACGTTGAGCCTCCAGTGAGGCTTTTCCGAGTGTCTTCTTCCAAGTTCAAGTCCAGATTTTCGAGGCCTTCTACGTTTTCTTCCTTCGGATCTATATGGCGAAAACAAGTGATTTTGAAAGAACCACTGTGGTTGCCTCCGGCAAGCCACATTTGAGGAAGTCCGTCGAGGGTCATGCAGTAATTGACGAGTAAAGGTCAACCTCGAGGAGATTGTCAGAAAGAGCTGAGGCCAGCGGTTCAACTTTAACGCCGCCGCCAGCAGTATCTCCGTCTTCTGAGCCTATGGAACAAGCCTCTACTCTTGACAATGCAGTATGGAATCTCCATCTTTCTGCACAATGTTGGGAGCCAGCGGAACAAGTCGCAGGTAGGTCCAGAGCAGAGGAGGTTGAAGGATTCGACGCCGAGGATCCCTATGAGTGGTTTCAAGCGATATCCGAACGGCAGGGTCTGTTTACCGAGCTGAGCGCAGCGAGCCGAGTGTGCTTAGGAAGTTTGAGAAGTTCGCTGGAACCGAAGGTCAGGAGTGGAGGTTGGAGCTCGTCTCTAATGACAAAGTTGTGTGCTTCCAGGTCACGGGGTTGAAATTTTTTGTCTATTCATCCTTCTTCGAGAAGATGGGGGTGAGGGTCCCATTCTCGGAGTTCTAGAGGAGGGTTCTGAGGTTCTTACAGGTCGCCCCTTCTAAACTTACTCCTAACTCTTGTGGGTTCATTAATACCTTCGAGATCGTGATGCGGACGCTGGGCCGGGCCTGCTGCATGAAAGTTTTCTTTCTTCTTTTTGACGTATTTCGCCAGCCCGAGGCCGGGACAGAAAGGCATGTCCAAATAGGTCTGTGTCGCATTTGAAAGCTTCCCTTCTTCGAGCCTGTCACGGACTAAGTGAAGGACTTCAAATACAAATTCTTCTACGCGGTGCCGGTGAACGACGCTGCGAAGAAGGAGGTTGCCGAGCTTGACAACCAAGGGGAGGTCGTGAAGAGTTTGTTCCCCTATCTTGGGGGCGAGAGCATTTCGACTTGGAGACGTCGGGGTACTCTTATAAAGAGGCTAATCTGAGTCGGCAGGAGACTCTCACCCTGAAGTTGCTCTCAGACTGGGTGGGGACCTTTACCACCAAGCTCAAGAAGATTGAATGTAGGAGGATCCTGGAGGCCCATGCAAAGTCTCCCACGGCTCTTGTCGCCACCCTTGGTAAGTCTGTCGGCCGACTTGTTTCTTTTGAATTCTTGTGGTCAGCTTTAACATAGTCGTTTTCTTGATTTTCAGATCGGTTCACCAAGCCAGTGACCTTCATCAAGTATCTTGCCTCTGCTGGCATCGGAGAGGGTGGCAACGTCGGGGCCGGCTTTTCTTCGGCTC
This sequence comes from Astragalus membranaceus, assembly GCA_039519185.1. Lineage (NCBI taxonomy): Eukaryota > Viridiplantae > Streptophyta > Magnoliopsida > Fabales > Fabaceae > Astragalus > Astragalus membranaceus. The sequence goes on along the minus strand of CM076846.1, from coordinate 38,263,467 downwards.
AACCTCCGCCGGTTGTCACTGTCGAGGTCGTGGTTGATCAATGTGTGCCCCCTGCTGGTCAGAAGGACTCGGAGCCTGCTCCACAATGTTCTGGGGGAAGCTCGAGAAGCATAGTCTTCCGAGCTTGCTTTCCGGGGGTAAGAAGCTGAAAACAAGTCATATCCTTTCGATGCCAACGCTGAAGTCTCCCCTGCCGACTTTGAAGCTTGCCTCAAGGTCGGGGAGCATGGCCAGCAGATGGTCAGTTGGTGGAGCACGGAGATGTCTCCTGAAGAGCAAGGTAATAACTATTCTGAGGCTGAGAAGTTGTGGCTTGATGGTGAATTACAGGACAAGTCCGACAAATTAACGGCTTGCTTGGAATGTCTTTCAGAAGCTCGTGACGAGGTCGTGAGATTCAAGGAGGAGAAGGAAGAACTCCAAGCTCGGTTGAATGATTTGGCTGAAGCCGAGGCCAAAGCAGGGGCACTAAGGAAGGAGATGTTCGAGCTCGCGAGGGAGGCAAAACCTGCTGAGGAGGTGCCGAGGCTGAGAGGGGAGATAGAGGAGTCCGAGGCCATGGACTCCGGTTTGAAGGCCGAGGTTGTTGTTTTGGAGGGGGGGCTTGCCTCCGGTGAAGAAGAATTGAAGAAGATCAGAGGGGAGCGAGATAGGGTTCTTCTCTTAACCCAGAAGTCCTCAAAGGAGGCTTTAGCTATTGCCTCCTTCAACAATGCATTGGCCCAGGTCGAGGTGCTGTACCCCGGGCTCGACGTTTCCTCGGTGCTGTACCCCGGGCTCGACGTTTCCTCGGTGCATCCTTCGCATGTGGTTTCCGTGGGGAGGATCGTCAAGCCACGGGGATCCGATGACGAACTTGGGGAGCCCGAAGTCGTCTATGCTCTGGATCCTTAGCTCGTGTATTTTTTGTACTTTTTGTTTCGTTTTGGTTTTGGTGGTTCCGGTTGCGTCCGGGCCGCCTTCAACTTGTAATGTACACTTGTGGCACCGTCCCTTCTGGGTTGTGTATAAATTATCTTGTCCTTCTTTACGCTGTCCGTGCTTTTGAACTTACTTTTGTTTATGCTTCACGCTCAACCTCGGGTGGAATTTGTGAGGTTCGGGGTCGACACTCTTTGGCGCTAAGTCTTTGAACTTGTGGATTTGCGATAGTTCCCAAAATGAGCGAGTGATCAGCGGTCGTACGCGAGTCAAAATAATTAGAAAGTATTAAAATGTAGTATCCAGGTGAGTTAACCTTGGTTGTCTCACAAGGATCTCTAATTTAAAGACTACCGAAATCAAGAACGAAGATATCAATAAATTGGGGGGTTTTTTGAGGAAAACAATTTCATTTTATGAAGAAAATCAGTTTAGAGAGACAATCAATTCACCGATTTCGGGGTGCGCTTCTCGGATTTATCATAGGTTCTAAAAAATAACATCTCTAAGGATTTCCAATTCCAGATTGATATAAACTAGCTAGAACTAGGGGTGTTCGCGGTGCGGGTTGGTTCGGTTTTGAGCAAAAAAGTGAGCCGAACCGCCAGGTAAATATAGATGCAGTTTGGTTTGGTTCGGTTGGATTCTAAAAAAAACCGAACCAAACCAAACCAAATCAATGCGGTTTGAATTGGTTCGGTTGGTTTGGTTTTTGACGAAACAAAACAATTTATAAGTCTGCCCATTTACAATAAAAATTTGCCAATCTAAAACAATTCATAAAGCTGCCAAAATAACAATTAAATCCAAGTACATTCAACTCCAAAATAACAAACATAAGATTCTCCAAACATATGGTTTTGCCAACAATTAAACAAATATAAGGTTCTGCCAACAATTAAATCAAATACATTCAACAAAATCCAACATAACATATTCAGATTCAACTAAATCAAACATAGCATAATCAAATCTGCCAACTCCAAACAATAAACATAAGGTTCTGCCCACCTTGCAAAGCAATCTGCATCCTCTTCAATTAGCTTGATTCCATTATCTTTATCTGCATAAACATAACATAATCAGATTTGTCTTGAACTACAGTCAATTAAATCAAACTTCTATAATACCAATTGAATACTATACTCGAAGAACAAGTTTAAGAATTTAAATTGCATACCATTTCATTTGATTTAGCTCCAAAATACATCTACTCGTCATCAGATTCAATATCAGAAAGGCCCTCATTCAGTTGTGGGATCAGCGCAAGTTCTCAGAATGTATCAAATACATTAACAAATGTTAGACAAAACAAATAATTATAATTTCACAAAACAGAATTTACAACACATATATACCTTATTCTAGTTTTTCCAAGTCTTCCAAGAGCTCTTCAATATCCGTCATTTTCAACAAATGAAAAAGGCAACTCATCTACAAGTATCATTCTAGCTAAAGCTTGTCGATACACATCAACATCAAAATGGATAACAACAAGTGCACTACCATTTCCTTTTCCATCTTCTTTTTTCAATCCTTGAATTGAAAGAGTGCTTTGAGTAGGATCAAGAAACTCTTAAGGAAATTTTTTACATTGTTTACGCAAATGATTTCCTAAATTAGTGGTACCATTTATGTGTGAATTAGATGCATAAGATTCCCCACACCAATTACATTTAGCTCGTTTAGTCAACTCATCCTTTGTAAAATGATCCCAAACCCAAGATTTAGGCCTAGAAGGTTTTCGTTTACCTGGATCTTTATCATCATTAGGATTATCATTTGCATTTGAAGGTGCTTCTACGACTTTCCTCTTCTTCTTTTGAGCCTTCGAACCTTCCACCACGGTTTCCAATCCTATAGTTTGCGGTCGTTCTGCTGTTAGCATGGGTGATGGGCTATTTTCAGCCTGCAAATGAGATAAAACAGCATATTAAATAAAGTAAGAATGACACTATGTTTTAAAATAATATTCTGATTCATGAAACTATAATAGAGGATCAATTACCTGATTTTCGGTCATGGAAACTTCGGGGATCTATGATCTGGTATCTGCGGGCGTTACTTGTGTCTAGTGAGAGTCCTTTCCTTGCCCGAGGTCGGACGAGTTCTTCGAGAGTCGAAATCTTTCGAGATTGTTATCGTCAGCGTCGTCTTCTTCCAAGGTTAAACTCGGGGGGTCGGATACCTACAGACACTCTGATGCCAAAGTCAGTAATCAGAAGTCAGTGAGGCACAAATGAGTGAAGCGTACCTGAATCTGGTGGGTAGAACCGTATTTATAGACGCGGGCCAGGGGGTTCCGCGGGTCTTACCCGATCCGGAGCCGTTGGATCGGGGCGTTGTAATCTGAACCGTCAATTCTCGATTCCGCGTGATGGCTTGTTCCTTGGGTTGGATCCGTCGTCAAATTGGGCCGTTTCTAATGCAGATTGGGCCTCTTGGGCCGATCCGGAACAGTCACATTGTCCTCGGTCAATTTATGCACCGGGGCCATAATCTTTGAATCACGACCATTTATTGCTCGTGACGGTTCATTGTCATCCGTTGATGGGGTAGGCGACGTATGATTTTCCTTAGTTGAGCAAAGAGTCATGTCATTATGGCAATGTCTCTGCTGTCTCGTTTTCTATGTCTGTTCCATGATTGCATTTTAGGGTTACAATGGTTGGACTTGAGCTCGTTGTCTCCCTAGGCTTATTATAAATAGGAGGCACCTCCTCCTCATTTGCAATTTTCGGCGAGCACTCAAACGTTCTGGATCATCTTCAAATATTTTTCCATAAATCAACAACTCTGGCTTGCTAGGTCTTTTTGACTTCTTTTCTTTTTTTTTTGTTATTTTTTCTTCTCCACCACGGATCGTGAGCGAGTCACCTCGAAAATTACTTCAGTCTAGACCTTAGTCGGTCCTTCCGCGATGAAATCTTCCCCGCTAGTGCATGAAGATTTCTTAGAAGCAGGGGCTTCGCGAGGTTCAAAGTCGGCCTTGGTTGTTCTAGGTTACCCAACCGAGATTGAAATTGTGATCGCTAAAGGTGGCATTATGTTTCCTCAATCTCGGCTAGACGCCTTTAAGTTCGTCCTTGAGGATCGCTTTAAGCGTGTTTGTACCTCGGTCGAGGTGCACATTTGGTGGTGCGAAGTGAAGAATCGATTTTCTGACAATGAACCCTCTGCATATAGGTTACTAATGGCAAGAACCAAAACAACGCCTCAGGTCCTCTCTCCTGACCCATTGGGATGACTTGTTGATGAGCACCCGACTGAAGAAGTTTTTCAAGATGCATCTGATGCGTTGGCCGAGTACGAGGACGAACAGGACGTAGCTGGTGACTTAACCGAACAAGAGATTACCGAGGTTAGTGTTGCACCCCGAAAAATCCCCGCTTGGGTTTCTCGATGTACAACGTGGAAAAATTTTGGAGCCGCCACCAATATTTTAATTTTAAGACCAAAACATTGAAAAAAGGTCTTTTGGACAAGGCGGATGGTCTTTGAAAACTAGAGATATAGGTTCGGGGGCCGATTACGTGCGAGGAAGGTGTTAGCACCGCGCACGTCCTTTCTACCGAAAGGGAACCTCTAATTAAATGTGTGGTTTTAACATTTGATTTGAAAAATACCTAGATTTGCCTATTTATTTCTTCTTTGAAAGCTTAATGAAAATTTTATTTTTGGCGAGGAAGGGGAAAAAAAAGGTTTTTTAGGAAAAGTGCTTGACGGGACATGGCCCGCTCCTACGTATCTCCCGGTGCGATGGAGAATTCAAAGCTACGTAGTTCTTGGTTCTTTTTTGAAAAGTTTTTGTTTTTTTTTTATCGTTTTTAGTGAGTTTTTTGAAATAGGACGAGCATTAGCAAATGATTAAACTAGCAGAGGCTATGATGAATCACTGCTAAATGCTCAAAAAGAGTTGTACCGCTAGTCAAACGAACAAAGGTTCTGATGGACTATTGATAACAACTTGTTTTTATTATCTTTTTGAAAGTGATTTTCGAAAGAGATTGATTTGTACGAGGATCAAACTAACAAAAGTTATGATGGATCGTCGTTTATTATTTTTAGGAGAAAAGAACATTGTCACTAATAGCTAAACGAACAGAGGCTCTGATGAGCTACTAGCAACAATGGGTTTGAAAATGATTTTTGTTTGTTTTATGAAAATGATTGGTTTAGGGGGGTGAAAAGAGTTTTTATTTGTGGCGCTTGACGAGAACGTGGCTCGCTCCTACGTATCCCAAACGGGAATCAAAGCGACGTAGTTCTAATTAAAAAAATGTTTTTTGAAAGGGTTTGAAAGGGGCAAGCTGAATCACCCGAGACCATCTTCACCACTTAGAACATGATGCACTAGGCATAAGTGGGAATCATATGGTTCGTCATCAACAATGGACGATAATATACAAGAACGAGTAGATAAATGCTATAGCTAAGTTTAAATCACATGGATCACAATAACTAAATATTAACAAATGAAAAGACTGAAATACCTCTGATGAAGACAGATATTACAAATCTGAAGAACGCAAATCCCGACTAACTCTTGCAGAAGATCGACTCTGACGGACCAACGGAACGGATAGAGCGAAAAAATAAAGCGTAGAAGAGTTTTTTTTCTAAAATGTGAGGGATCTCGCAAAAATGAGTTTTTTTCTCTGATCTCGTGAAGAATGCGTCTGTGGAGCAATTCTTCTCTGATCTTGTGAGATCTGTGTCTGTTCTGATTTCGTGAAATCTCCCCCTCAAATGTGATTTGAGGCTGCCTATTTATAGGCTTAGGAAAGCGTAGAATTTTTAAAAAACATTTATTGCAAGGATGAATCGATTGTTTGAGCCTTTGGAAATATGTAGGAATCGATTCTTTATGTTTGGAAATGATAAGAATCGATTATATGGCCTATGGAAAAAGGTAGGAATCGATTTTCAGGACATTTGGAGATCCTGAAAATCGATTATGTGGCCTTTGGAAATATGTAGGAATCGATTCTTTATTTTTGGAAATGATAAGAATCGATTATATGGCCTATGGAAAAAGGTAGGAATCGATTTTCAGGACATTTGGAGATCCTGAAAATCGATTTCATAGTCTTTTAAAATTTAAGGAAATCGATTCTTAGCTTTTGCATGAGTATGTGTAGAAATCGATTTCATGCTTTAAACATAGGCAAGGGAAATCGATTTTCAGGACATCCTAAAAGGTAGGAATCGATTCTTCACTTAGTTAAAACAATTAGGAATCGATTCATGGCCTATGGAAGAGCCTGAAAAACGATTTCAAGGCCTATGCAATATACCATAAATCGATTCTTGGCCTTTGGAACAAAATAGAAATCAATTCTTGCTTTCCACAAAATGCTTTTAGGTCTTTGCCATGCATAAAATATTTTCCAAAGCTTGCCATGCATGCATAACATATTTTTCAAAAACCCTAATTTGATGCATGAGGCCTATTGCAAAAATTGTTTTTTTAGAGACCTTTTTGTGAGAAATGACCAAAATGCCCTTTTTGACTCTAACTTCCCAAAACGTGCATTTTAAACCTAAAAGTGATGCATAATTTATTTTTGTGTGGAAAATTAGGGTTTGGACCTAAGCCGGACAAAATTGGGGTATGACAGTTAGTTTTAAAGAGACGGTTGAAGATCAGATTGAGCAGGAAATGAGTGATGATCAAATCAAGCAAGAGGCAGATGTTAATCATACCCGAGGTCAAGATGGACGAAGATCCTGCTGGGATGCCTGTAAAGATTAACGTCGGGGAGATGTCAAGAGGCGAGATTGGTGCTGACAACGTTGCGGGCGTCAGTTACTACCGAGTTTTTGACAAAGTCTAGGGGAAATTGATCATCTTTCTACCTGATTTGACCCGGTTTCTTGAGAGTTGCCAACCTCTGATTGGTGATGGTGAAAATCAAAGGTGGCAAGTTCTTAGTGTTCCCCCCTCAAAATGTGTTTTTCATTGTTCGCCTTCGGGGCTTTTTATCTTTGTTTATACAATAACGATTACCAAGTTAGGGGCCTGCCCCCTTCAACAACTTCAAACAACAAATTCTCCGGTCTCTCAAGCTAGCTCCCACACAGCTGCACCCCAACAGCTGGGATTTCCTAAGTAAAATTCAACTGGTGATGGAGGTTTTCGAGCCTCCATGCTCCGAAGATCTATTTCTAACTTTGTTTAACATTTTTAGAATTCCAGCGAAGGGTTTTCAAAGAACCTATAGAGGATGGGTGACCCTAAGAGGTGGCTCAAAGATTCACCTTCACACCCCTTACTCTGAGTCCGTAAAAGGGTTCAAAGACAACTATTTTTATGTCCTTCTGGCGAACCGAACTTCTAGCGAGAGGGTTTGTTATTATGGCGAGGATGGCAAGATATAGTCGCTCAAGTTTACATTGAAGTCAATGAGTGTCACAAGAAATGTGGGTTAGACTTATCACCCTTTTAAAATTAACCTGAAACAATGTAAATAACTTTCCTTCTCCTTATATAATGATTGCCTTTTTAAACTTTGGTTACTCTAGTCTTATTTCTGACACAACATTTATGCCTTTCCTAACCATACTTTAACAACTAATTTAGGTTAAACCCAACCTATTTTAAGGCTTCCCTAGCCACTTCTTTCCCTTCACCTAACCCCTGACTTCAGAAACCTTGGCAAATATCATTTTTTTTAGTCTTTGCACCGTCAACTTGTTTTGATGCCTACCCAACAACCTTTCGAAGTTCCCTTTTTCTTACTCTCAACAAAGGATTCTAATTGTAACACCCCAATTTTAAGAAATTAGGAAATCATGGCAAACACGAACATCAATCAAGGAGCACATGATACCAACAACAAGGAAAATGTATATAAGGTTGGATTACATGGTCTAACTATGGGATTGGGTTGTGCAAAATTTGGGCATTATATAAAATCATGGTTGTTAAACTCTCTAGTTAACTCTTAAACTCTTACGAGTTTACAATTCTAGATCATAAAAACGATTTAATTAGCATGTAAACACTAGTGCAAATTTGACTTTAAAAAGCACCATTTAGCATCGGTTGTTTGAACAACCGATGCTAAATGTCTACGTGGTGGCAATTTTGCAATTAATTGAAAGTTTTCAGTTTTTGCGGCTACATTTAGCATCGGTTGTTTAAACAACCGATGTTAAAAGTAATTGCATCAGAGATTTAGCATCGATTGGTTAAAACACCCGATACTAAAAGTGTATCTCAACACATTTAGCATCGGTTGTTAAAACACCCGATACTAAAAGTCCAGTTTTATTTTTTCCAATTTTCCCATTCCTTCAACACATCTCGCGTTCTCTCCCTCAGTATTCTCTACTCTCTGAACTCTCTCACCCAACATCTCGCTCTATCACTCTACCATTTCTAATCCCTCTCCCCTCCCTTCTGTCTCACCCCTTCAAGCTCCCCCTCCCCCATGTTCGCCTTCTCACCTCCTTCCCCATCATCCACCCCCATCTCGTCTTAGTCCTCCTCCCCTTCTCTCCTTCCTATCATCTTCACTCTCCTCCTTTCTCCCTTTTCGATATGGTGCTAGGTCTGGTTTGGAGATAAATTGCACCTGACTTTCTCTTTAGTGAAATGATGCCTGGTTGTCGAAGATGTAGGAGCCTGTGTGCCTGTGTTCGGCGTACTTTGCTTGGCCGACGAATTGAGAGGTGAGAGGGTTTGCCTGTGCAAATGCGAAGATGAAGAGGAGTTACGTGTCAGTTTCTTGTTGTGTTCTAGATCTGTCTTCTTGGTCCTGGTAAGGTGTTAGATTTGGTTGTTTCTGTCCCTATCGGTTTCTCTTCTGAGGTTGTCTCACTGTCCTTCGTTTCTGATTGGGTGTTGTTTTTTGTTGGTGTTTCTGATTCGTTTCTGTTTGGGTGTTGTTTTGTGTTGTGTGAGTTTTTTCGTTTTCAGATTCATTTTGAGAGGAGGTTTTTTCGACACCCTAAGTTCTTAATGTAAGTTCCCTCCAATTTTTCGAAACCCTAGATCATGAATTTTTTGGTTTCTAAGGTCGATTGTGAACTATTTAGATGGATTACAGATCTATTTTTTTTTGTAATTTGATTTGAGCTTGTGGATCTGATCTAATCTGATCTATTATTGTTGTTTGAAAATAAGAAATGGAATTTGCTTTTTTGTGTAGACTACATCAAGGCGCCTTGCAGTTAGGAAGGTGGAGAAGTAAAAGAAAAACATCACAAAGAGAGGATTTGTGCCAGAAACAACTGTTAAGAAAGGAAAAGACTCATGAAATATGAGTGGAGAAGCATTCCCTTTCCCTCTGCTTTCTCATTGTGCAAAAGGAATCTATAAATGATGACATTAATGTGTTCTACAGAATCATGACCTTCCTCTAACATATGATTTTCATAACTACATGCTCTGAAGCATGGATGAGGAATTTCACGACATCCTAGGTGTTAGGTAAGGTTTCTTTAACAAATTAACATAGTAAATTTGTTAATGTTATGTTATACAAATTAGACTGCTAACTAAATTGAATAAAGGAATGCTAAGTCTGTGCAACTTGTATAAAATCAGAATTGTTTAAAAGATTCTCTATCAAAACATTTTGATTCTTGTCAATGTCAATTAGTTTGATAGCTTAATCTTCACTTGTTTGACAGTGTGCTTCTCTGGATATATGCCATATGCTGCATTTTTCTAAATTTTCATGGTAAGTTTTCTTTTTCTTTTTTAAAATTAAGCTTAAAATCATGTTGATCAGAACTTCACATATGATCTTAATCAACTTGAACAATAATCTGCTTTAACTTGGTGAATTCAGGAAGCAACTTTTACTTTTGACTTTCCTTTGTCCCAGCAATTGTAAGTCCTAATGTTGGTTAATACAATTAATATCCTTCTTTTGGTTTGGAAAATCAAGGCTTCTGTTGAGGTTAATACAATTAATATCCTTCTTGGTAAGTAACATTTCATATTTCAATTTTACTTTTCATTGAAGATATACTTCTTTTCATCTATTCATCCCTTTTGTTATCTTGCAGAATGCATTTGAAATGTCAACATTCTTATGGTCCCTGGTGAGAAACTGGCATTGTCATATTACCTTTATGGACTAACCATAATAACTTTTGGTTTTGGTTAAAATAAGGATGCAACTGATGTCAATACTCATGTTTCTACTCGAGTGATGGGAACTTTTGGGTATGAACAAACTTCTTTCTATCTTCTCAATGAAAATTAGTTTGTTCATATCTGTTAGTATCTGTTTGGAACTGTATATATATCAAGCTCATGAATTCTCAATTGCTGCTTTCAGATATCTAGCTCCAGAGTATGCATCCAGTGGAAAACTTACAGACAAATCAGATGTTTTCTCCTATGTAGTAATGCTCCTTGAGCTAATAACAGACAATGTACAGTTCTCATGAAAGCTCAAATCTTTGTTCTTTATCCCATAATCTTGTATACTCATGTTTTCTTCTATAATTGTTGTGATCTTTTTGGAATTACAAGCCAATGAAGAATTCCTTAACCTAAAATTTCTCTAATATTTTGTTATATTACTAATAATGCATTGGGCATTGAAGCTAAGAAACAAAGTACCGATTCTTTATGGATGTTTGAATAAGAATAATAGTTATGAAATCTGAATTCCTAGTTACAACTCATGTTTGAAGTATGCTCCTTGATGATGTTCCTATATTTCCTTTATAACATTTTTTCTCAAGCTTTCAATTGAGTTTATAAATTTTGATGTCCTATATTTCTTTGCAGATGGTGGCATTTGAGCAGAATGGGAATGATAATATCATGGACCATGCGTCTAATGGTTCTCCATGTTGCAAGTATGGTTATCTGTATCCCTCCTTGCAGATGCACAAGGAACAGCTGGTTAGGCTCTTGTTGCAAGGCTTTTATCCAAGGGTGACTATAATACTGTGAAAGAAGTAACTTACTTTGCTCTAAAGGTGATTGTCTTCTTGCTTGCTGTTTTGAATTGTGCTATTATGCCTCTACACTTAAGTTTTCTAATTGGAATATATATTCTAATTGGAATATATAAAAGTAAAAGATAAAAGAGTTTAACCAGTGAAACATACTTTCCAAATTATTATTATTGAAATAAATTCAAACTTTCTCTTACCAATATATATTATCTTAATCATGGTTAGCCTATCATGTGTTTTTTACATTAAATTAAATTGTTTTGAAAACTTATGCAAGTTACATGATGCAGGGGGTTATGGGACACTAGAGGAGCTTCTTGAAGTCATAACCCGGGCTCAACTTGGGATTCATGACAAACCGGTAATTGACTTGTGTACCATTTTGTTCTGTTGAATTTCACTGTGCTATTATTAGCCTAACTAGATTTTGACACTCCACAACTTGGCAGGTTGGATTAGTAAATGTTCATGGATACTTCAACTCATTGCTGACATTCATTGACAAAGCTGTGGAAGAGGGATTTATTAGTCAAGAATTAGTGAAGAAATCGGAGGTAACATTTAACAATAAGTACATTTCTATCATTATGCAATCACATTATCTTCTGCAGAATTAAGCAGAAAATGATATAATTGTAATTGTTTGGTTCACAGGATTATGTTCCTTGTCAGGAAGGTGTTACTTCCAAGTTGAGCTGGCAGATGGAATTTTGGAGGTGGAAGAAGCTATCATGGAATATCTACTTTGTTTTTATTTTTCCGAACGGAATTTATTTATTTTGTAAAGTACTGGGATGGGAAATTACTTTGTAGTTGTAATCTTCTTCTTAAATTTATTTATTTTATCCCTTAAAGGTATTTTTTTACTATGCCTCTTCCCATGCTTCTAATGTCATTTGGCTGAACAAAGTCTTAATTAGCAGACACACTCATATCAAAATGATAAAGAAAATATAAAAAAAAACTAGACATTTAGCATCGCTTGTTTCAAACAAGCGATGCTAAATGTCATTTATTGATACATTTAGCATCGGTTGTTTCAAACACCCGATGCTAAATGTCATTTTTCAGGACATTTAGCATCGGTTGTTTCAAATAATCGATGCTAAATGTCATTTTCAGACAGCAAAAACAGTGATGAAATGGACATTTAGCATCGGTTATCTGAACACCCGACGCTAAATGTGACATTTAGCATCGGGCGATTTAGCGTCGGGCGATAACCGACGCTAAATGTCCAATTTAACCGACGCTAAATGTCTTTTTTCTACTAGTGAAACTTTCATTTTTGTAAACTCGTATGAGTTCAAGTAACCTCTAATAAAATCAATACACTCTCGATTTTAGCACGAGTTTACGAGTCTACAAATTTACATTGACTTGACCTTAAAATGTATCTTATTTGTCAATCTTGTTAGCTACTTAGGTTGAATTACCTAGTTGTTTTATGTATGATTTTGCTTTTTTTCGCTATATATTGACTTTTTTCACTTTAATAACTTAAGTTTTTGCGAATTTATGTATGATTTTGCCACCAACGCAGTATGATTTTATCTAGCAATAATGTACTAATACACTTTAACATTGTGGTTTGCTACTTTGATTTATTGTGGAGTTGTAATGTTGAATTATTGTTATGTTAACCTATATTATATCTTGTATATGTCATTTATAGGTTTCTTTGCTAATAGGTAGACTCTTACGATTTTACAGTCGAGTCTACATATGCTCCACAAATTTACGCAGACTCTCGAGTTTGACAACCTTGTATAAATTGCTAACTAGTATTATTTAATGATTAGCAACCCAACTAGTCAGAAAAAATAGCAAAAAAACTACAAAAAATTAATAGGCTTTGACTCGTCAAATAAGAAGTGCATGTAGCTACATGGCCCAACTATATTTAGATCAAGGCCAAGATGAAAAAAAAAAGACTAATATCCAAGTCACAAATTGGTCAAAAAAAAGAGACAATCTCTTCGTGCACCCTTCCTTTCCACGTGCATTTCCTCACACCCTTGGTATCTAAATATTGAGTGGCAAAATTTGACACTTGATGTTTAGATACCGAGTGTGTGAGGGAGTGCGGGGAGTAGAAAGAGTGATGCAAGAAGAAAAACCCTAAAAGAACTAAGCCTTATGGGTAGGGGTGTTCAATGGTTTGGGTAAATCCGAACCAACCCATAGCCCAACTCAAACCGAAGCGTTTGGTTCGGATAACTTTTGTGATCGGATCAAATCCAAACCAACCCGTCAAAATCCGTACTAGTTTGGTTCGGATAATGGATTTAAAAATATTAATCCAATCCAAACCGTCAACCCGAAAACGTTTTTTGGGTTCTACCCTTTTAGACTTTTTTCCGTTCATTCAACACCAATTCATGCATTCCTTCATTCATATTTCCAAGGCAGCCCCACATTAAATCTTCTTTACTTACGACTCATGGTATGCAAGTATATATTGTTTCATCCCAAAACACAGCAGAGAAGAACTGTGGAGTTTTTTTTGGTATCTATATTCACTATTATTATTAATCCTTGATATCAAAGAAGCATTATAAATGACACACCCAGCATACTAAGAGAATTGAGGAAGGGAATTGTATTTCTAAACTCAATTAATGTACGTACACTTTTTTTAATAGACCAAGATATTCTCACAAAATAATAAGCATAATCACTAAGTAATATTTGCGGTGGTGATACAGAAAAAACTAGTGACGTTAATTAACAAGTGATCCGTGAGCCCAATCCGATCCAATCCATCTAGCATTGGGTTGGTTTGGTTCGGATTTCAAAGGAAAAAACTCAAAATCCAAATCAATCCAAACCGATTAAATATGATTGGTTCGGACAACAGATTTTGTTAAAATCCATCCAAACCAACTCGTGAACACCTCTACTTATGGGCTTGAAGAGAATGTTGGGGAATTCACAATAAGTCCTACGCCGTCCAGAACTAAGACTAAAAAGTGGGTATATATGAGTGGTGTTATAAGAAGTGCCTTGACATTTTGGATCAATAAACACTCACAACCAAGATTAGTATTAACCGTTGTCTTGACTTCTGAGCTGTTCAAATTTGGATTGAAAAATGCTACTCCCCCTCTTTTAAAATATAAGTACACGTATTTCAACTAAAGTACATGTACGTATTTCAACTAAAAGTACATGTAATAACGTCCAATTAGCTTTTTGGGACTAGTTCAGTTTTTTGAAAAAATAGAGGACAAAACAATACAATAAAGCAAAAAAAAATCATATGGATGTTTTTTTTTTTGACAATAAATCATATGGATGATTTTTTAGATAAGCAAAGTGGTTAGTAATTAGTGTGTTGGTTATTAGAGGGGAGGGGGGAGCAGGGTTCGAACCCCGTACGCCTATGTTTTTCCACCAACAATGTCTCTTTCACTCAACCACGTGAGCTACCCTTCCGAGACAAATCATATGTATGTTAAGGGGTGAAAAGGAATACATAACATTTATAAGAACAAAAGCACAATGATTTATGCACAATAAATTTTCGTTAAGTGAGGATAATATAAGATATCCTAATTTAATGCATTGATCGGTCTCTGAGATAGTGCCAAGGTCCAGTTCCAGTTCCCATCCTGCATATTCATATAAAATATTGCATGTAATTCACTCAGAATGAAAAAATTATCACATATAAAACACCAAGTTATGCCTCAATTAATTTTTTTTATTAAAACACTAAAAAATAGATGATACAAATTTTCCTTTACATATTTATATCTATGAATCCTATATAACAATTTTTCCTCAAATAATTTTGGTGTTATGAAAAACGGAATAATTGATATCTTCTTTCTAGCAAGGAAAAGTCAATTACCTCCATACACCAGCCAACATACGAAGAGTCATATAAATGGCTAGTCCAATCCATATCCCAACAAAATGTTTACTCTTGTAAAGAAGGAATTGTACAGCAACACTTAATAATGACATCAATACCTGCACAAATAAAGGAAAGTAAGACAAAAATTATTAAATAATTAGTTTGGTTAAAGAAGACATAATATGAAGTAAAAAAAGGGGTATGAGAATTAACTTACCAAAGAATATGAAACATATGCAAAATCAGAAGCACCATAGTTGACACCATCAAAGACAAAGGCTAATGTATTGATGGGTTGAGTCGCAGCTACAAACTGGTAGGTTAAATTAATCAAATTAGATAATTAATTAGTAATAACCACACATAAAAACATTAATTATGGATATTCTTACCGGGACGCCTATTCTGATGAAGTGAATAACATTTACGTTTTTCGAAAATATTCCAGCTCCAAAGTAAAGTCCAAATCCAACAACAACTGAGAGGCCAACTCCTAAAACAAAACCCATTTGTAGTGTCCGCGTTGCAACTGCGGTGGTCTTCTTATAGTCTTTCTCAGCAAAGGAACAAGCTAGGATTGCCTTTCAATCAGGAAACCGATTAATTAGTAGCCTAGATGATCCGTAAATACACTCCAAATTTTACTAACATATACTGGTTTATCCAGAAAGATGAGTACTAGTATCACTCTCTTTAATACTCTCCAACCAATCATTACTCTATGATTGGTGTTGAAATTCATGTGAGCCCCATTAAGTTAATGAGTCTCATTTCCAAAATGATGGAACTCACAGGAGTTTCAACCAATCATAGAATGAATGTTGGAGGGAAAATGTCAATGAGAGTGTCGCTAGCACTTTTATATGTAAAACTAGATGATCCGTAATTACACTCCAAATTTTACTAACATATACTGGTTTATCCAGAAAGATGAGTACTAGTATCACTCTCTTTAATACTCTCCAACCAATCCTTACTCTATGATTGGTTGAAATTCATGTGAGCCCCATTAAGTTAATGAGTCTCATTTCCAAAATGATGGAACTCACAGGAGTTTCAACCAATCATAGAATGAATGTTGGGGGGAGAATGTCAATGAGAGTGTCGCCAGCACTTTTATATGTAAAACTAGATGATCCGTAAATACACTCCAAATTTTACTAACATATACTGGTTTATCCATAAAGACAAGTACTAGTATCACTCTCTTTAATACTCTCCAACCAATCCTTACTCTATGATTGGTTGAAATTCATGTGAGCCCCATTAAGTTAATGAGTCTCATTTGCAAAATGATGGAACTCACAGGAGTTTCAACCAATCATAACCAATGTTGGAGGGAGAATGTCAATGAGAGTGTCGCCAGCACTTTTATATGTAGAAATATATTATTTAGAAGGGATCGGGGAACTCAAGGTTATAGTTATTAAAGCCCTAATTTAGGTCCACCATAAAGAAATATTTTTCATTAGCTTTTTTATAATGCTAAAAAGCTCACTATAGCGACAAAATTTCAAACCAAACAAAGAGTACAAAAATTAGGAATTTTTCTGGTACCTGAACAGCAACGGCCAAACCATCTGCAAGAAGGGATGAAGCCAACCAAACCTGTAGGCAAGTTTGAAATGCAGCCATAGGAATTGCACCTAGCCTTGCAGCCAAGGATGCTGCCAATGTCACACAGAACGTCACTGCTATTACCTTTATCATCAATAGACCTCCTATAGTTAACCAAATTGAAAAAAAAATCCAGACATAAGTAAAACAAAAATTATCATCATCACTGAAAAATTCACTACCTACAAAAAATGCATAAATATAATGAAAAAATGGGGTCTACTGATTGTTGGATCAGGAAAGATCAAACGGATGAGAGTCTGTGCCAATGATGCTGAGCTAAATATGTTATTAGTAATACTTTCAATTGTCTAAAAAAAGCACCTTACCATTTCGAAGAAACCGAAAAATCTGCAAATCCTTTAAGTTTGGGGGTACGAGATGCACCTTTTTCATTAATACGAAGAAGAGAGTGAATGCCATTGTGTACCTATTAGGAATACCATTTTGTAAGTTATATCATTTGTACAAATATGAAAAATGCGATTATTCTGATATATACAACAAAGTAAGACTCACTGGGAGAAAACATGTGAAATGGCTGCACCTTTGATTCCCATTTTCAAATAGAAAATCAGTATTGGCTCCAATACTACATTCAATGAATATCCTGAAACTATATAAAACAAGGTAAACCATTGAAGCAGGTTAATTAGTACCGATATGAAACAAAAACACAATTTTTTTTTGGTATTTTAACTTAATTTTTAGTTTTAATTTGGATTTTGGTCTATTATAATTTTTGAATATCATGCAATCGTTAGCCACATCGGTAAATGGTTTTTGTACTCGAGATTTACGAGAGCATGTGAGACTAAATTTTTCGAGAATTTTGATGCATCGTTGAGGTAGCTTTTAGGGTGGCTAGTGCTTTATGTTGTTTAAGGTAGACCGATACTTGAAAATCGCACAAAACTCTAACAATGACTCATGCTAGCCCTCGTAATTAGTAGAAGCATGTTCCTCGTCATCACGACTATAAGAAGAGGACCTAATTGGTGTTGATTCAACAAAAAACAAGAAAAAACAAATGAGTGCCTCAAAAGTCAACCTATATTTGTTTTCTCTTCTTTCTTTTTTTGTTGAATTGACATCGCTCAGGCTACTCTCTCAGTCGTAAAGAAGCAAAGGACCATAAGCTTCTACTTACAAGGCTGACGTTAGTCTTCGTTAGAGTTTCAACTCGTAAAATCCCAACATTAGCAATTTTCAAGCATCAATCCACTGTAGACCCTAGCAAAGTATTGTTCATTCGATTAAACAATGGATAATTTCATTCAACCTACGTACGTATGACATATAAAGGAGTTGTTGTGTCCTTGAACCCTCGAAAGATTCCTTGCATTGCCAATGATAGAAGAACCGCAGGAGCACCAAATGATCTATATATTAGATATTTCCTTGCTGGTTTTAGCATTGGAGAACCCTATACAAAGTAGAGAAAAATCCACCATCAATAAAACACACATATAGACATATAAGTGTACTCTCGATGAAGAAGAAACTTACATGTTTGACACCCATGGCACCTAATAGAATTTTGGCTCCAAATATAAGGACTGCAGCTTGAAGGAGACCAAGGATTATGCCAAAAAGTAATGCAGTTGATGCTGAAGCAATGTGTCTCTTCTTTACAACTTTGTCCTTACTCTTATTATTACTAGTAATTGAGGAAGACTTGCAATTATTTGTTTTCGCATCTACAAAATAAACAAGTGAATAATTAAGTCATCATATAGTTTAAAAATATAACTTATTCACAATTACGTTTATTTATACCAAAAAAATATTCAATGCATTCATATTTTTCACATGATAGGTATGTACACTGTCGACATACATAGATAGACAAGTAGTTAGAAAGTGACTGTATAGCTATGAAACACCGACACAGACACCACACACCACGACACTGACATCGACACGTAGGCACTCATTTTAATTTAATTAAAAATGCAAGTAATTGATGTGAGTGTTGGTGTCTGACACGACACGTGCCAGTGTTGGACATCAAAAACGTCTTTAACCTGAATTATTGCTGCTACTGAGCTGTATAGAGATAGAAAGCATACCAACTCCATTATTTGTGTTTGTTTCATTTTTTGGAGCCTCAATATTATTATTAGTCTCTTTGGGTGTCCCTTTCTCTGTGTCTTGAAGCATATGATTCTCCTCAGGCATTACACCAATGACCTTAGCATTACCATTTTCAACTGCTTTGACATTCATCATTTCAAGAGTATTTTCTTCAGCTACGAACGAAGTTGTAATACTGACTAGAGGAAATATGGTAATCCTTGAAGCTTGGTTGAACAAAGCTATGGAAACTCCAGCAGCAGCAAGTTCCACGGCTCCTACAAACAAATCAATAGGAAAAGTTAGCTCCAAAAGCTATTACTCTCTCCGTCTTAAATTAAGTATGTTTCACTCTTCATATTTCGCACATATTAGGAAAAAAGTGTAAATGGACGAAGAAAGGGATAATTTTTAGAAAATAATCTAATTGATAATTGGTGTATTCACCGTTATCATAATTGCTTATTAAAATAAAAATACCACTATCATAACTGTAAATTGGATGATAATGGTTTGAGAGTGATGCACAAAATATTAATTACATGGTAAAATTATTAAAATATTAGATTAAAAATAGAAAATGACACTTGTTTTAGTACTACATTTTTAGTAAGTATAACACTTTAGTTTGGGATGGAGATAGAAAAGATATAGTGAGATAACCATTCTAGTTCTAAATCCAATCAAGAAGTGCAAGTTTCAAGTTTGAATTTGTTGAGTAAATGTGTTGCATGAAAAAATGCAACACAAAAGTAGAAATCCATGGCCAATGCAAATTACACGTGTGCCTCTTTTGCCAAAGCATTGAAAAAAAGTGATTTTGTTATTGCTTGCAAGTTGGTTAACTTCAAGTCCATTTATAAAAATACTTACTTACTTAGAGTAAAACAAATACCTCAATTGATCTTATCTAATTTTATCAAAGTAAATACCTAAGACTTCATTGGACTCATAAAATGCAACGTAGATAGATACCTTTAAAAAAAGGTTACAACTTGGCCCATACTTCTTACACATCCCCCCTACTCACCATGCACCCCTAATTTTATAAAATTTCAAAAATACTCTCACGTGTAACACACTCCCAAACCCCCCACACTGAGTTTTGGACTGGTATGGTACCAAAGTACCGTATCAGTTTTTCAAACAAATGTTCCTTTAAGTTTTGGCCTAATCTACCTTTGTTTACCTTTTGTTAAATCACACTCTTTCTTCACCTTCTTATGCTCAATATTCATATTCTTCAAAATCAAAACATGGGTTTTAATCTCACCAACAAAACCTTATTCCGTTCGTCGCTCAATCTCTTTGCAGGTGAAGTTCCATTATCATGACGCATTGCTATGAAATTAACAACAGAAAAAGGAGAAGAAGAAGTGTTGAAGTGAAGAAGAGTTTGGGAGTGAAGTGACGGGTGTGGATTTAGTGAGCCAGATAGTGAGGATTGAAAGGAAGAGAATAGAAGAAAAGAATGTGAATGAAAAGAGCAAACTTAATAGTTTTTTAATAATTTTTAATAGAAATACACCACCACTTTTTTTTATAATTTTTTAATAGTAGTACGCATTAAAAATTTCATCTCTCCAATTCAAAACCCCAACAAAATTTATTAAATGGGTCTCACTAATAACTTTGTTTCACTCTTTTATTAGTTTTTTAATCAAAAGTAAGGCTGGGGTCCACACGTCAGAAGAGAGAAAGGATTTCCTATATAAGAATTTCACTCTAGTAGGTACCCACTTTTTATTCTCCAATATGGTTCACATGCACAATTTTGTTAATGGAATTGGAAGTTGCAGCTTGCAGGAGATTAAATATTAAATTACCGAACCAAAAATAGTTTTAGTCAAACAAAAAGAAAATACATCATTGTTTATTACCGCCAAAAACAAAAAGAAGAACATGTAGTCGAAAAGCAACACTACAAAAAAACTAGTCATTAGCGAGGGACAGTTCCCTCGCAAAATGACCTGATTCCCTTACTAATGGTCATTTGCGAGGGACTTAGCGAGGGACTGGTTCCCTCGCTAATTCCCTCCTCGCAAATGGGATTAGCGAGGGAAGTTGGATCCCTCGCTAATTAGCGAGGGACTATGCCGTCGCTAGTTCCCTCGCTAATGACTGCAGCTTTTCAGGTGATGGGACTTAGTTGCAGGGGTTGGTAAATGCGCAGGAATTAGCGACGTCTGTTGCCCTCGCTAATTCCCTCGCTAATGACTGCAGTTTTCAAAAAAAATGACACGTGTCCAGTGCTGAATGACTTGTTTTTTTTTTATATATATTAATTAATGAATATTATATTATATTATTAATTTTGTGGTGATGTGTGGTGGTGGTGGCGTGGTGGTGGTGATGGGTGGTTTAGAGTAGAGAGAAGGAGAAGAGTAAGGGAGAAAGAGAGAGAGAGGAGTGAGAGTGGTGGTGGTGGCGTGGTGGTGGTATGGTGGTGGCGTGGTGGTGGTGGTGATGGGTGGTTTAGAGTAGAGAGAGAAGGAGAAGAGTAAGAGAGAGAGAGAGAGAGAGAGAGAGAGAGAGAGAGAGAGAGAGAGAGAGAGAGAGAGAGAGAGAAAGAGAGAAGAGTGAGAGTGGTGGTGGTGGGGTGGTGGGTTGGTGGTGGTGAAGAGTAAGAGAGAGTGGGTGAGAGTGGTAGGTGGTATGTGGTGGTGGTGGTGTTGGAAGAGTGAAGAGAGAAGAAGAGTGTGAGAGGAGGTGGAGATGATGGTGGTGGTGGTGGTGTTGGAAGAGTGAAGAGAGAAGAAGGGTGTGAGAGGAAGTGGAAGGGAAGAGGAATGGTGAAGAGTGAGTGAGTGAGAAAGAAGAGTGAGGGTGTAAACGGATATAAAGGAAAAAAGAAAAAAATTTGCGAGGGAATTAGCGAGGGAACTGTCTCATCATCTGAAAAGTTAACGTTAGCAAGGGAATTAGCGAGGGAACTGTCCCTCGCTAATTTCTGCACCTTTACCAACCCCTGCGCTGAGTCCCATCATCTGAAAAAGCAAAATTTAGCGAGGGAATTAGCAAGGGCAGTCATTAGCGAGGGACAGTTCCCTCGCTAATTCCCTCGCTAATGACAAAAAAATTGACAGCTCTATGCCCTCGCTAATTCCCTCGCTAATGACTGTTTTGCGAGGGACAAGTCCCTCGCTAATCTCCGTCGCTAATCAGTGTTTTTTTTGTAGTGCAAAGTACAGTATTTTAGTATTGAACTCGTTTGGTATTTTAGTACCGTACTAGGGGTGTGTGGTAAAATATATACCACGGTATCAAGGTATCGTACTTGGTTCAGTACTAAAGTACCGTAAACTTTGAAAGCTAAAAAATGGGACGCGTTTGGAATTATTTGTTCATTAATTGTATTTTGGTCCTTTTACAAGGTCGGGGGTGTTTAGTGAGTAGCCGAGAGAGTGTAAGAAGTATTGGCCTACAAATTTGTCCTAAAATCCTGAGACTTCATTGGACTCATGCACTCAAACATCCTATCAGATGCCTTGAGTTGTAAAAGCTTTGAAATAAGGGAATAACTATTTACACCGCCGTTTTTTTTAATAAATCCCACTTTTTCAAAGTTTATTTTCAGACAACAAAAATTGTCCAAATTTTTTTTCCAAAAGACTATAAATGACCAGTACCAAAAATTTGCCATTTAAAACAAACTTTTAGAAAGTGGGGGCGTTTTAGCAAAAACCAAAGGGTCAATAGTTGGAGTCTTGAAATCAATGTTTTTAAAACCAGACCGGAGATCGAATTGACGAGACCTTCAGGTCATGATTCAATTGATTCATTCGGTCCAGCCATGGTTGAAACTGATGAGTACTAAACAAATAAAAAAAGTATTAAATTTTGGAGCAAAAAGTAAAAAACTCATTTTAGCGGTCCAACCGCAAAATGATTCGGTTCTGGGCGGTTCAACCAAGTTGCAAATCAATTGAAGTTGAATCAACCAACCAACAGTTTGGTTGGTTTCCGATTGAATCGGCTGGTCTGGTTCTTACAACAATGCTTGAAATAATGTGAGAAGGTAGAGATAATCATACCCAAGTGGCCTATGAATGCGGTGTCAATGAGAGAAGCAATGGGATCAGCAGCAATAGCCAATGCAGAGGGGAGTGCAATCCCTAATATCTCCCATGAAAGTTCATCCAGCTTGAAAACAAGTCTACATGTATAACCAAATATAATTAATATTTCATAAAACTATATAAATGGTAATTACATATCCCATAAAAAAATATATTAATGGTTACATTGTTTTCTATGCAATGTGTGTCAAAGAAATTTTCCCATATACACCGAGCTAAGAAAAGTAGAAAAATTAACAAATTGTTTGATTATTCTTTGTTAGCTTTTCAAAACAAAAAAATGTTCTTAAAAGATTAATTAAGCATTCTTTGTTTGGATATCATGTTAATATGCTCAGCATATAATGCTATAGCTAGGTACTCCTACAAGAAAGAAAAAAAGAGTAAAAAAAATTGTGTATCTAAAAATACCTTGCATCTTTGAAGAAAACCAAGAAAGGCATTTTCCACTTCTTGTTGGGTTGGTTGGTATTACCATTCTCATCCATTGTGCTTTAATAGATCAACACTAAATGCTCATTTCAGAATTGATGCAATTAAAAGAAGAAAGAATATTGTGAGACAAGCTTCAACACTGTGTGTAAAATGTGAGTTTGAGATTGTCGAATGTTGTCTAATCAAAAAAAAAGTTGGCAAGCAGAATAAGAAAGATAATAATGTGCCACTTTTTATTAGCTATGAAAGGTCACACGCCAAGTGATTTATTTATATAAGTCATTGCAGTTATCGAACAGCCAAAATCATTTTTTGCTCAATAGATTTTTTTGATCATTATTTTTTTTCATTATTAGTTTGACATTTAAACTAACTTCAACAATGATGTCTTTTTCATTATTAGTTTAATATATTTTAGATTTTAACTTATTGTTCACAAATATAATGTGGTTATAAGAATTGGTTGCATTTCATTTTGTCTTCTCCTGTAGTAGAAACCTTCCTCAGATGTAACAAATAAAAGTGCACACATTAGATGAGATGCTTATAATAACGCCCTCAGTAGAGGAAATAACGCCGTCAGTTTAGTATTCTGTTGATGGCAACATGATGGAAACTAATTATAAAGTTAAAACAAACAAAAATTTATGTTATTGTTTTATGTAGCGTGAAATAGCTTTCAAGAAAAGTGTAGCATGAAAAATAGGATGCAAATTAAAGCAAGCTCTTTAAGCCTGTTGGAACATGTGATCCGTCACTACTTTTGCACTACTATATGGAAGAGTGTGCAAAAAGTAGTGACGGATCTAAAAAGTGTTACTTGTGTAAGCATTACTTGTATATAGGAAGCATACCGACTAACGTTTACGCTCGGGGCGGAACTTAGTTAGGACCCAGGTGGGCCACGGCTTGCAGTTTTCATTTGTTCTTGATATACAGATTTTTATTCTACTTAGAGGCCACATTCTTGCTTCAACATCAAAGAATATGCTCCCCTCATATATGAATTTGAAGATTCAAAAATACATACTCGTTGGTTGAACAAAAGTATAACATATTATTTTCAAAACTATAGTAGATTATAATTGTTGTATGCAAGTTTTCATATTATTTTTTTGGTTATCATGTTGTTGGTGCGCAATATCCATCGACTGTTAAGAAAAACAACATAGAGAAATAAAATAAGCACAATCGGAACACAAGAATTTAACGTGGAAAACTCCAAAATTGGAGAAACACCACGAATCGTTGTCTAATGATGACAACCAGAGAATAACAGTATGTGAAAATTTTTACAATACATAGACTTCTCTCAAGCACCCAATGGCCCCAGTAGACCCACACACTTCAAAGAAAATATTTAACTACATCCCACAACACTCTAAAACAAGAGTATAAGAGAAAAACAAGTCAAATACAAACTTAAAGTGGAACGGTTATAAAGGGGAAACTTGAGCTCATTATATAGCATTGGTCTCCCTCTTTCTTCACTAAACTAAGCAATGTGGGACTTTTTCAAGATGCTTAATTCCATTCAACTCCAACACGGACTTTGCTGGTGACTAATCTACATTGGGAACCTGACTAGCCACGTGTATTTGGCTTTGTCAGTCTGTATGATTTTCTTCTCCCAATAGAGTTTTTGCCACACCCAATACTCAAACTCAAGACCTTGGAATGGGATCTGGACCAGTTAGCGCACAGACCAACCTTTGATAGTTTTCATATGTTTAAAACATCAAATGATTTTCTGATTTCTAATATTATAATAAAAAGGTCTAGTGTTTGAGGAGAAAATAATTTCTCAGACAATGATTTTCTTTTAAAATATATTTTCATATTTGTAAAACTACAATAAAAAAAGAATTTCATTTTGAACTTAAGATAATCAAAAAACAACTTATCTAAGTCCTTTGACCGAAGACATGACAACAATATGGAAGAAAAATGTTGACCGTATTTGTTGGGTATTGTTATGAATATTTCAAGATGTGTGTCATGTTATTTATCTCATCAATGACTTTCTAACTTGCAAGAACTTGTGCATGTGTAGTGTTAAGCGGGCATATAACATGTCCTATATATATAAGTAAAGAAGACATGTGCTACGATCAACTGCCATATAAAAAAAATAAGAAGATTTCTTAAACTTGCAATCATATCCTAGAGGTTAAATATATATTTTGGCCCTTTATCTTTGGGGTTGTGGTCACTTTGGTCCTTTATCTTTTTTTTTTCTCATTTTAGACCCTCGAGTTTTTTGTGTGTGTCATTTTGGCCCCTGCCGTTATGTTTATGTTTTTTTAGGCAAATTTTTAAGGACGAAAATGAAATCAATTAAAAACATAAGGGCCCAAAATGAAATCAATTAAAAACATAAGGGACTAAAATGAAATCAATTAAAAACATAAGGGACAAAAATGATAACGGCAGGGGCCAAAATGACACACACACAAAACATGAGGGTCTAAAATGAGAAAAAAAAAAAGATAAAGGGCCAAAGTGACCACAACCCCAAAGATAAAGGGCCAAAATATATATTTAGCCTATCCTAGATTGAGAAAAACCTTTAATTTGGACTTTTCGGCGGGCAAAATCCGCCGAAAATGTGGATTTTTCGGCGGATTTTTAGCGTCGGTAGCCAGCTCGCAGCAAACGGTTTCCGGCGGATTATCCGCCGGAAATTTCTGGCGGATTTAGTGGCGCCCAAAAATCCGCTGGAAATTTCTGGCGGATAATCCGCCGGAAAACCCAAAAAAAATTCGTATGAATTTATCCGCCGAAAAGTCCACGAAATCCGTCGGAAATTTCTGGCGGAGTATCCGCCGGAAAAACCGTTTTTTTTTTTAAAATTAATCATTTTTAAAAAATAATTTTTTTTAAAAGTCGTTTTATTTAAAAAATTAATATTATTTTAATAAAAAATTTAATTGATTATTTTATTAAAAACTTTAATTATTGATAAAAAAATAAAATTTAATAATTAATTAATTTACTATTTAAAATAATAAAAATTAGGAATCGAACCGATATTATTAAGATCGATGTGGGGTTGCTGGGGTAAGGTATCGAATCGATACCTTAGATCGAAGAAATCTGCCAAAGAGATGAAGAGATTTAGTAGAGAGAGGAAGAGAGGAATTTCAAGAAGAGATTTAGTAGAGAGAATGATAGTATTGGTAGAGGTGTGAAGAAGAAGTGGAGAATGGAGAAGAGATTATATAGAATAACGAAGTCCAATGGTCAAAAGGCAGAATCCGCCGGAAATGTCATTTACCGGCGGATTTAGGGGATTTCCGGCGGATTTCAAAAATCAAATTCCCTGCTCTTTTCAAAATATCCGCCGGAAATGACGTTTCGGCGGATTTTAGTCGGGTCGTCATTTCCGGCGGATTTGTAGGTATTTCCGGCAGATTTACCCCGCTCTTTTTTCAAAAAAATCCGCCGAAAAACACCTTACCGGCGGATGTTTTTAAAAATCCGCCGGAAATGCTGCGGAGGAAAAAAAATCCGCCGGAAAAACCAACTAATCCGCCGGAAATGTTTCGGCGGATAAAATCCGCCGGTAAGTCCTAAAATCCGCCGGTAAGTCCTAAAATCCGCCGAAAAAAAACAGTTTTTCTTGTAGTGAATGGATGCCAAGATAAATTGCTCTAATCACTAGTGCTAAAAAGACATTTAGCGTCGGTTAAATTGGACATTTAGCGTCGTTTGTTTGAAACAAGCGATGCTAAATGTCTAGTTTCTTTTTATACATGCCTCACAAACATCACTTACAACATCAATTCATACAAGAAGAGAATAATATTCAAGAACTATAGTAATTACACTATTGATGATAGGAAATACCAACATAATGTGGAGTGCATAGCTTATACGAATTAAACTATTGAACAAAGTACGAACTGTAGAATCAGCATTCTGGTCAAAATTAATGAGAATGTCTGATTGTGTTGAATCCCCAAATAAGAGGTACCCAAATATACCAATTGCAAAGTATATAACAGCACAAAACACAGTTTCCTAAAAATAGAAGTAAATCTAAATCTACCACAAATTAATGAAAGCTAAGTACCATTAACATGAAATGTGAATGCTGTGACAACAACAGGAACTGCAATGAACAAATCAAAGAATGATGTCTGGTGATCCAACTGAGAAAACAATCTAGGAGTTTGTGTTTTTCCTTGCACAAGAGCAACCATAGCCATATATTCTAGCCATTCGTCTAACACCAACTCTCAGTTGTCCATGTTCTCCCCTTAGGAAAACAAAAGCATCTCCAACAACTAATCTTTTCGAACAAAAGTCAAACAAAGAAGGCTTCCAATATAAGTACCACATTACCTCTATTTATATGCTTAAACTTTCACTCATATCCATGAAGATTCTTTGCTGCAAGCTCCTGAGTTGAGGTTGCTTGAGTCATATCCTACAATGTGAAAATAAAAAGCATTTGAAAATTCAGGACAACAAAAATGGCTCATGCTATTGAAACTCAAATCTCTACAGCAATGACAATAAATAAATGAACATGTTTAATATAAGGAAAGGGTTAATTTGAAAGCATATAAGATGAATAAAAAGAAAAGCATGAATGCCACATGTAGAATGACTTTAGTATTTATATTTGCTTAGTATTTTGTTAGTCAATATAAGTGCCAATTCTGTGAAAAATGCATTCAACTACTTGAGTATTTATATTTTCTCATCTCATCAAAATACTAAGCAAAAAAAAGCACATACTTAATTTGTTGACTTCAAGTATGGCCAGTAACTACCTCAAGCTCTTTGGCAAGTTTGTTGACCTCAAGCTCATCTCATCAAAATTTCCTTTGAGCCTACAAAGAGAATAGCAAAAAATTATGTCACAAAAGCCACATTCACAACACAGCTTTTTAAGTGAAATGTAATTGGTATCAATGGATTTTTTTCTATGCATATTAATTAGAAAATAAGCTTGTCAAATTCTCATGAAAGTGTAGCTTTGAAACAAAAGAAGCATAGAAATTACCTCACATAAGAGCCTGTCTTCTTCTGGTGTCCATCCACCTTTCTTGAAATCAGAATTCAAGTAAGTGTACCATCTGAGAGTTTACAAGTTACTCAAGCATCAGCTTAACAGTAGCAATAAAGTCCAAGAAAATTTTCAAGAACAAAAGAATAACAAGATCTCTTGGCTTATTCTTATTCAAGATCAAAATTCAAAATATTAAAATCAATTTGAAAACTTCACCTTCTTCTGCACTGCCTTGTAGTTTTATCCTTGAATTTAGATGCAACAATTGCACAACTGTATTATATAATTAAAAAATCCCTTTAGTATAAGAGAATAAAAAAGCAACAGTTTTTATGTTAAAAGAATTAAAAGAAAAGAGGAGTGAGTGATTACTTTTCAATTCCATGAATATCAATTTTTTCCCTAAGTATATTATCTTCCTGAAATCCACATAACCAATATAAGTAAACAATAGAATATTAAAAGAAATAAAATACAAACTAGTAAAGAAAAAAAAGAACACCTCTTGAGTCCAAGTAACAATGTGACGCTCCTTCTTCTTAGATTCTTCACTACATTGTTGCTTCTGCTTCTCTTTCTTCATATCCTGCATGATTTTCTTAGAGTGGTGTGGTGTGGTTTTCTTTCTTTGTTGCCCCTCTTTTTAATTGGGGCAAACTTGCATGCTAAAACCAACACCCCACCTTTATAAAATTAAAACTTCATCAGTTGTAGGTTTTTTAACTTCATACACAACAAAAATTTGATCAAATGTAACAGCTTGGATCCAATTCCATAAGGTTCAATTCAACTATCTCAAAAATGAATAATTTTTGAATCAATTTTTCAGATCTTGTGATAATAACACTTGAACTTGAAAATTATTTTTTTAAGATTATAAAAACAATGTGAAATTTAATATGAAAAAGAAAAAAAAAACGGATCAAAATTCAAACGGGGGGATTTTGTGTACGTACATTTAGGTCATTGCTGACGGAATTAAGCTCCTTGTTGGCTTTAATTATGGTTGAACCAATAAGATCCAACCTTGTTGAATACCCGATCCATCTCCTTCAATACGAACCACAGAGAATCACATCGTTAGGGGTTTTGTGAAGGGCGACGATGGTGGAGAGTGACACAGTGCGGGAGGCGCCTCGGAGGGAGGGGGACGGTGTGAGGGGAAGTTCATAGAGGGAGAGGGAGTTTAAGAAAGAAACAGAGAAGAAGGAAACTGATGAACGCGTGACTAGGGTTTTAACTGAGGAGGAGAAAGAAGGGTGGTGACCGGGAGTGAGGGCGGAGACGCGGTGGCGTAAGTGGTGGGAGTGGGTGGTGGCGGCAGAGAGTGGAGAGGGTTTAGGGTTAGAGGAGAAGTGAGAAGTGAGAAATGAGAGAGTTCAGAGAGTAGAGAAGGCGAGATGTGTATTGGAATGAGAAAATTGGAAAAAATAAAACTGGACTTTTAGTATCGGGTGTTTTAACAACCGATGCTAAATGTGTTGAGATACACTTTTAGTATCGGGTGTTTTAACCAACCGATGCTAAATGTCTGATGCAATTATTTTTAACATCGGTTGTTTAAACAACTGATGCTAAATGTAGGCGCGAAAAGTGAAAACTTCCATTTAATTGCAAAATTACCACCGCGTAGACATTTAGCATCGGTTGTTCAAACAACCGATGCTAAATGATGCTTAATAATGTCTTTTTTCACTAGTGAATCGACCTTAAATATAGAGTGAGTTTATTAATCGATCGGTGAAGAAAATTAATGTTATCTTTGGAAATACCCAAAAGGAGGCTATTGATAATAATATAAATAGAGGTCAATGTTCTCTGATCTTACATATAGAGGAAACCTTGGTGTTAGACAATGTATTGATACGATGCATGGAAAAAATGTGTTTGATAGTAGGAAAATAATTTCTAAGACAATGATTTTCTTTTAAAAAATATTTTCATATTTGTAAAACTACAATAAAATTTTTTTTCATTTTGAGCTTAAGATAATCAGAAAACGACATATCTAAGTCCTTTGACTGAAGACATGACAACAATATGGAAGAAAAATGTTGACTATATTTGCCGGGTATTGTTATGAATATTTCAAGATGTGTGTCATGTTATTTATCTCATCAATGACTTTCTAACTTGCAAGAACTTGTGCATGTGTAGTGTTAAGGGGGCATATAACATGTCCTATATATAAGTGAAGAAGACATGTGCTACCATCCACTGCCATATAAAAAAAATCAGAAGATTTCTTAAACTTACAATCATATCCTAGATTGAGAAAAACCTTTAATGGATGCAAAGATAAATTGCTCTAATCGACCTTAAATATAGAGTGAGTTTATTAATGGGTGGAGAAAATTAATGTTATCTTTAGAAATACCCATAAGGAGGCTATTGATAATAACATAAATAGAGGTCAATGTTCTTTGATCTTACATATAGGGGAAACCTTGGTTAGACAATGTATTGATATGATGCATGGAAAAAAAATGTGTTTGATAGTAGGAAAATAATTTCTTAGACAATGATTTTCTTTTAAAAAATATTTTCATATTTGTAAAACTACAATAAAAAAATATTTTCATTTTGAGCTTAAGATAATCAGAAAACGACATATCTAAGTCCTTTGACTGAAGACATGACAACAATATGGAAGAAAAATGTTGACCGTATTTGTCGGGTATTGTTAGGAATATTTCAAGATGTGTGTCATGTTATTTATCTCATCAATGACTTTCAAACTTGCAAGAACTTGTGCATGTGTAGTGTTAAGGGGGCATATAACATGTCCTATATATATGTGAAGAAGACATGTGCTACCAATAACTGCCATATAAAAAAAATCAGAAGATTTCTTAAACTTACAATCATATCCTAGATTGAGAAAAATCTTTAATGGATGTTAAGATAAATTGCTCTAATCGACCTTAAATATAGAGTGAGTTTATTAATGGGTGAAGAAAATTAATGTTATCTTCGGAAATACCCAAAAGGAGGCTATTGAGACAAAACCTAGCACTTGGCATGAAGGGTCTTTATCATAGAGGTAGTTTTATGCCTGAACGAATTTTCGAAGGGGCTTCCTTGAGTTTCGTACAAAGAATAATTATATGTATTGGCTAATCAAGTAGTCAACTCCTTTTTTGCGCATATGCTAGCGAGCGAAGCTCGAAGTATGATGAGAGAGAAGCTCCCACTTCTCTCTAGAATCATCTTCTCTCCTCCCAATCCTAGGGTTAGTGGAGGTTCTCCCCTCCACCATGGAGGTTCTCCCCTCCACCATGGAGGCTCTCCCCTTCTTCTTGGAGGCTCTTCTCCTCCCCACCAGTTGGGGGTTTGCTGCTGAGTTCCTACCTTCCCCTCTACCACTTTTTCCCCATCCCCACTGTAACCCCTCCTCACCAAATCCCCAGACCCCTTCCACCTTTCTTCACTCCAAACCCACCATCCACTCTCCCACGCTCCTTTCCATCTACTATTGAAGCTTGGCGCCACCACAATAGCTCAGACTTTCCTTCCCAAACCCTTTGCGAGCTTATCGTCACTAAACCTTCTGACTCCCCATCGCCACCTACCCATGGAACGATCCTCCATTTCCTGTTGGGATCTAGCTCTCTCGCTGGCGATCTGCTCCTTCCACCACGGACCAACCCCTTGACCATGACGGTGCCCTCGCGACCTCCACTCGAGCCATCTCCATTAAAGTGTAACAGTGTGTTGGTGAGTTCTGCTACTCCTAAGATTTTTGTTCTGTTTCTGGTGATTCCTCCCTCCATGGGCTTGGCTCTGATGAGACCACCTCGAAAGCCACCTAATCACTTTGTTAAGACCTTTGGAGGAGACAACTTATCCGGGGACCCCTCCAGCTACCAGCTTGCCTCGTTTTCTCAGGATAAGCGGGCTAATCTTGAGACCAAAATTTGTTGAATGGAGCTTACACAAGTGAAAGATATCATCTCTAACTAGATTGTGAGAAAGACTGTGGAGTCTCAGTCACCGATTACCACCTCTACCTGGCTGCTGAAGCTACTGTTATTTTGGATGTTTGGTTGTTGTGTTTGGGTTGGTTGTGTCTTTATGGTCTCTAAACAGTCTAAATGTAATGGCTTCATTAATCATATTTCATGTATAGTAATTTCTCTAATAGTTGTTGACACTAGTCTGTGGTTTGAGAATATCCAACATCGCCTACTTCATGTAACCTGTGTTAATGCTCTCGTTATCAATTGAATGAAGTACATATCCTTAAAAAAAACTCCTCTTTTTGCAGGAACAAAAGCCAAAATTTTTGGCTATACACGATTTGGCATTTGTTAGGTGGAAAAGTAAGTATTTCACATTTCCCTAAGATGAAGAAGAAAAGAGCTCGAGTACCTCTTCAAGGATACATCTAGTATGACTGAAAGACAACTATGAGATCATGATAGGTTATGTAATATAATTTTATAATAAAAATATGGACTTGCGCAATATTGTTGCTATTTTGAGTGTTTGGAATTTTTAACTATTTCTTATCATTGATTTATCGTACCCAAATATTACATGGGGTACTATATTTAGCTTATGGTATATTTATCTCGAATAGGCTATGGCTGTCAAGACCATCTCAATTAATGTCAAGAAGATAAAAGAAAATTGTTTGTCCTACATCAAGAAGCAACAAGAAATGATGTGGAGTGTGTTTCGAGTGCTTCAATCTCGATTTACTATTATACATGGTCTTGTAAATAATTGGCAAATGGAAACAATCAAGCATATATTCTCAATCATTGGTTCCAACATCACCTATGCCACCTAGTCTCCAAAACTGGACAGCAGTCAATCTTCTAGACAACACCACTCAAACTTGGAACCATATATAGCCTCAACCAATATTTTTGCACCTGATGAATTAGCCAAATGTATTATGCAAATTCCTCCTCCACACTAACGAGCCTGACAAGATTATTTGATAGTGCACTCAACATGGACACTATAGTGTCAGATCATCTTATAAATTATGAGTGAATTCTATTTTAGAGGAGACCGAGGCTAATGCTCAAACGGATTTCAACTGGAATATCATTTGGTGCTGATGAACAATAATAGGTGGGCTTCGGCTTCTGTTTTAGAAATGCTTCCACTAACCCTAGGATTGGGAGGGCAAACAAATATGGCTGCTAACTCGCTAGTGAGGGCATCAATATTGTATCCTAGCCACCATGTTTTTCTATTATTCCTCATTGTATTGCCACTTTATTACATGAATGGTTGAAATTTCAGAAGATAACCAAAAGTAAATATGTTAATGTAATTAATATTGTTATGGAGTATTCTCCATTAAAAATTTTAACTAATTAACATTAAACTAGCATAGGCAGCAGCTGAAATGAAGATAAGCGAGCATATTTCTTTGCCAGGTGATTCTGTAACAACAACGACGCTTTGGCCGAGTGGTTAAGGCGTGTGCCTGCTAAGTACATGGGGTTTCCCCGCGAGAGTTCGAATCTCTCAGGCGTCGTTTACCATTTTTTTAAATTAAAACTTGCTCATTAGCAGGTGACATGCCTTCTTACTTTTTTTTTTGGTGGTGACTCTTTTTTTTTGTGGTGACATGCCTTCATGCTTAACTTTATATCCATGCTGAGCCATATGAAACCATTTTGGTTTTTTTTTCATACCCCCTGTTGACATCATACCCCCCAATTTGACCAAACTACCAATTTTATCCTTGATTGTCAAACAATTTTCCGGATTTACCTCTTAACACGTAATTCCGAAATGTAATTTTTCCGGACTCTTAACACGTAATTCCGGAACGTGTTTTTCTTATTTTTTTCGGATTTACCTATGAAAATATAATTCCGGAATGCAGTTTTTTGATTTTTCCCGGAATTATCTGTTTCAAGTATTTCCGGAACACAAATTCATATTCCGGAAATATCATGTTTTAAGTAATTCCAGAAGTACAAAAAAATGAGTTCTGGATTTATCCTTTAGGCTTAAATCCGCAAGTGTAAAATTTATATTTTTTTATTTTCAATTTGTTCTTTTTAATTGAACATTTATTTGAATTGATTAAAAAACGGATTACAACAGAAACAAACATAAAGGCACACCCACATTACAACAGAAACAAACTGAAGAAAATACAGATAAGTTTCACTATTGTGACGGTTGTCCTATATTACAACGGCGAATAATTTCGGCGACACTCTGTTCACTACAAAAAATTGCTCATTAGCGAGAGATTTTTCCCTCGCTAAATGCCCCAAATCCGTCGCTAATGCCCATTAGCGAGGGAATCAGTCCCTCGCTAAATTGCTCCTCGCTAATGGGATTAGCGAGGGAAATTTGAATCCCTCGCTAATTCCCTCACTAAAAATACCCTCGCTAATCAGCTTTTTTTGGTAGTGGTTAGGTTTCCACGTACAACTGAAAAGGACTACTAGTCTGAAACATGTCATGGCTGTTCAACATGGCTCTTACGCCATCGTCCGTCTTCACAGCCATTGAGGACCAGTAAACACGGCCATCATCGCCAAAATTTGGTTTGCGATAAGTGATACTTTTGACCTCTCGGTCATCACCCCTCACTTGCACCTTAAGCTCAATTTTATCTTTCAGAGATTCGAAGGTGATGTTGTCGTCAAGCCTGCATAAAATAGGTTTTGGGCACTGGAAAAATACACCATCTTCTCTGTTGGTGATTGTGCCTTGATGGTGAATGGCAGTCAGTGTGGACTCACGAGAGTATTGGATTGAAAGGGTGTTCATTTTCTTGTGTTGTGTTGTGTGTGAAAGAACTGAAACCCTAAATGGGTATATTTATAGCGAAAGATCTGAAACCCTAAATGGGATGTCCACTGTTGATGAAAAGTGTCGGCAAAATCAAGACATTTAAAAGTGTCGGCAACATCAATGTCGTTGGAAAGTGTCGGCAATGTAACACCCCGATATTTATATTGACCAAAAATACCCAGGTGCACATTAGTAACACATCAGAGATATATTTCCTGCTTAGACACTGAATATCACTATAAATTTTTCGCTGAATATAACTCAAACAGTCTTATTTACAACAAGACAATATGGTTCTCAGACCATATACCATCAGCAATTATAGTATTCAGTATCATACAAGAAAGCGGAAGAAAGATATACATTAAATACATAATGTTTTAGTATACAGACAACAAAAGGGAAATAAGCTTAAACATAAAGCTAGGCTATCAGCATCCAGTCTGAGCTCAACCAACTCGTGCCTCTTGGATATCCGCTGTCCCTGTGTCTCTGTAAAACAACAACGATTGATTGGGTGAGACAACTTGTCTCAGTGAGTTCTACCGAGACCCCTACTCGCACTCTCGGTTCAATTATAAAATCATTTTAATTCAATACGGCATCGGCTGCGCGAACGCTACCCCCGATGGACCGCATAAAACATTTTAACAGATTACGTCTGACGCGAACGAAGAACCCGGTAACCTGTTAGTTTAGTACGATACCGCTGACGCGAACGAAGAACCCGGTATCGCATAAAAACAATCACACAAAAACAGATTACCGCTGACGCGAACGAAGAACCCGGTAACCTGTTAGTTTAGTACGATACCGCTAACGCGAACGAAGAACCCGGTAAACGTACTACAAACAACATAACACCGCTGACGCGAACGCTGCAAGCCGGTGAACCCCCCTACCAATAGTACATTCTCCTATTGGCATGGAGCCTAGGTAAGAGGATCATGACTCCCTCCCCCTAGTATGTTACAACATAGGGTCGTCACCCAACTCGATATATAAACATATATCTACAGTACTATGAACCCACGGTCCATCAAATTAGACAATCAATGAAACACTTAATCCACATTTTCTTTTTATAAAAACCAAGTTCACACTCGCACTCTAGTTGACCACTTTTCGACACAATTTTCAATCGAACCTCAATCAACGATCCATCATCCTTGGGTTCGCTCCTAACCGAACCTAAACCTTCAAAACCAACCCAAAATCGGATTTCCCACAAAAGCTCCAAAAAAAACGAAAATGGCCAAGTGAGAGAGAGTGAGCTGATCGTCACGAAATTGGTACCAAAACGAAGAGGAAGTAGCGATGAACATTTTTCGCGTTGGACGGAAGTCGTTTTGTTGAGCCTAACTCTTCCCTTTTTCCTCTTCTTCCTCCTTCCCCTTTCTTTTCTCTTCTTTTCTTTTTCCTCTCTTTTCTCTCTGTCTCTCGCTGCCTTCTTCTTTCTCTTCTTTCTTTTAATTAATTCTTTCTCTTCTCTTCACTCACATACGCATACATATATATATTTATTAATATATTTGTTGTAACGCGGTCAAATTACCATATCGATCGAAATCTCCTATTTCGATTCCAAAAATTCCTTGGTCCGTATTATCCGGTTAACGATCCGATGACAACCAATAAATAATTTTAGCACTCGATAAATTTACCAGTTAAGTACTAAATTAATTTAATTGGATTAACATCCAAATAATTCTACTAATTATTTTGCGGATGTTACATTCTCCCCAACTTGAAAGAATTTTGTCCTCAAAATTTCGTCAAGTCTTACGATTGACTAACCGAGAACAGACATTCTCAGAAAGGTCCCAATTTTGCTGGAAAACAATCTCGAACTAACGAAATTAGGGTAGAAAACCTTCCCAAGTTGGCACATCAATCTCCAGGTATGATCTACTACTACCCCAGAACGCTTCTAAGATTACAGTCCGAACTCTCTTACTACGAATCGACACGAGAAACTCTTCTTTCGCCTACATAAGCTCGGCACCGCATTTGAAAACACTTCTGAAGCTTCATTCTAATTATCCTCGCTTGCTCCCCAACTTCGATTAATCTAAATCAAATGGTCTAATACAAGACACTTGATAGAATATATGTTGAATATGAGATCCACAACTGGCACTCCTCGGTAGAGGTAAAAACAAACACGATCTTCTCAAAGGGTGTAGACACGTTCTCCGCAAATTTTCTAAAAATCCATAACAGTTCCCATACACATTGAAAAAGCGTGACGGAAAGGTCATCTGTGAAACTTCCTGACTCACCCCCAAGATTTCGAGATAACACTTCTCGGAAGGAGATGGAATGAGGATTTACCAGAAACGTTTATCTTAAACGTAGAAATAAACCACGGGGACATCAAATAAATTGAACGTAATGAAAATCACCTCAGTTGTTCCCCAACAACTATCAAACAGAACTCAGAGCTCCTTTTCTTATATTGCAACTTCTTCACGAGGTTTTCACCAACGACGTACCCGATTCCTTTCCGAATTAGTCAATAGCATTGAGAGCTTCCCCTCAACTTAAGTAATCCTTCTAGGATTTTCCTAAATCAGATTTCATTAGCCTCTAGATTCGTTCCCAAAATTAACTTTAGCATGCGGTTTTCACAAAAACGATTTTTCAAAACTATTACACCGCACGCCAAGCTTCACTTCGGAAATTTCAGTCACCTACAAGTAGATCCATCAATTAATCCTTTGATGGTTATTCGCAACGTGACAACAATCAGCAGTTACCTCATTTACATAACCGTATTCACGTTCGACTTGTCAAACGGAATTTCGTAAGACAATCTCATTGTCAACCTTCACCAAGGAGAGGTTAATAAACTAATACCTCGCCACCAAAGTGGAAACTTATGGATGTACTCCAATTTAGATCTAAAAGACTCTAACAATCCCATTTCTTGCAGCATCAACTCTGCTATGTGAATGGATTTCCTATTACTCGCATCAGCTACAACATTGGGATTTCCTGGATAATACTTCAACCCGAAGTCATAATCCTTCAGAATTCTACACACTTCTCTGCCTGCTATTCAGTTCCTCTGATCAAACAGATACTTTAAACTTTTGTGATCACTAAAGACTTCGAAACGAGACCCATACAGGTAACGTCTCCAAATCTTCAGTGCATACACAATCGATGCCAATTACAAATCATGAGTCGGATAACTCTCTTCATGAGTCTTCAATTATCTGGACGCATAAGCTACCTCTTGTTGATTCTGCACAAGAACACATCCTAAATCCTTCCCAGAAGCATCGCTGTAAATTTGGAATCTCAAAGACGGATCTGGAAGAATCAGGATTGGAGCAGAAGTCAACCAAACCTTCAATTCTTGAAAACATTCTTCACAATCAGCACCCTGCGTAAACGGTTGACCCTTACGAGTTAACCGTGTAAGTGGAAAACTAACTGTGAGAACCCTTGAACAAATCTCTTATAGTAACCGACTAGACTTAGAAAACTTCTGATTTCAGTGACTGACGTTGGTCGTTCCCAGTTCAACACAGCTCCCTCCTTACTGGGATCCACCGCAACTCCCAATTGGGAAATCACGCATTCCAAAAACTTCACTTCCGACATCCAGAAGTCACTCTTCGACGGCTTAGAACACAATTTCTTCTCTTGGAGTACGTTCAGAATAACGCGGAGATGTTGGGCATGCTCCCCAATAGTCTTAGAGTACACCAAGATATCATAAATGAAAACTACCACAAACCGATCCAAGTAAGGGTGGGAAACCCTGTTCATGTAATCCATGAATACCGCTGGAGCATTAGTCAAACCGAAGGGCATCACTGCAAACTCGTAATGTCCATACCAAGTACGGAAGGCTGTCTTCGGAATATCTAAGGCTCTAACTTTTATTTGATGATATCCTGACCTCAGATCAATTTTTAGAAAACACGGCAGCGCCTCAAATTGCTCAAGCAAATCGTCTATCCTTGGCAAAGGGATATTTATTCTTGACCGTCACTTTGTTAGGTTGCTGATAATCAATAAACAATCTCCTACTTCCATATTTCTTCTTGACAAGCAACACCGGAACACCCCATAGAAAAGCGCTCGGTCGAATGAATTTCTTTAACATCGACTCCTCAAGTTGAGACTCCATTTCCTTTAATTCTCAAGAAACCATCAATAAGAAACAATAGATATTGATCCCGTGCCAGGAACCAATTCCACCGTAAACTCTACCTCTCGCCCAGGGGGTTCAGAAGAAACTTCATCGTGGAAACACCTAGAAAGTCATTCACAACTTGTACAGATGATAAATCTAATACTAGTTCCCGTGGATGCAGATAACCTACTAACATGTGCTTCCGCACCTTGGAATGAAGATTGACCGTCTAAGGTGAACTAGGTAACCGCTTCAGAATTTGTCTTAGACAATTCAACTGATTCTGCAGCGAAGCTGATAGTTGATTAACATAGCCGATTGCCACTTGATTTGCAGTCATTCAATTCATACTCAAAATGGTGTCCACACTTTTCGTAGGCAAACAATAAATTCTACAACGAAGTTTCTGCCTCCTATGACAAGTAGACAATTCTATACCAAGATTATGTCTGGACACGACCCTTAGCAACAGTTAAAATAGCTATCGGCTCGGATAGCTGAGACAATGCTAATCCTAACCGACCCACACATGATTGTGCTATAAAACAATGGGTTGCACCCGAATCGTATAATATACTGACGGAGTTATTGAAAACTGATCCCATACCCCTCAGTAACTCGTCAGCAGTTGTAACTGTCTGAGCATCCAAAGTGTTGACTCGTCCTTGCCTTGGAGCTGCTTATGACCCCTTGGAACTTTTCCTGGCAGGGCACTCTTTACCATAGTGACCCTCTACATTACTGTAATAGCACCGATTAGATCTTCACTTGCAATCACCACTGTGAGGCTTTCCACAGTTAGAACATCTTCTAACCTTTGAAGAATCAAGGAATTGCACCTGCTTTTCCTTTGATGAAATTATCTTAGGACTTTGCATTCGGAGTTGCTAATTCAACTACCTTCTCCTTTCCCATACTTCCTATGAGGTCATCCTCGGCGACACAGGCTGACTGCACTAAGGCAACAAAATTGGTAACAGTATAAGAACTGAGACCATAAGTCATAAAAGCACTTATGCCCGTCTTATACTTCTGCATTCTCCGTTCGTCATCCGAAGCTTACTTTACCACTTGGTAAAACTGAGACAACCTTTCAAACTTAGCGGTGTATACTTCCACCGTTATGTCACATTTCCTGAGGATGCACCGGTTGGAGACTCCGGTCTTGGTCGAGGATTGCATCTTGATCATCCAGTCATAATTCCGCTTATGATGCACTAAGTATTAAGTTGATCAGGCTCAATGTCTCTTAGCATCACAAGTGTAATTACAAAAAGGACTAGCAAGGAATCGACTCAACCCTAAACTAAGTCCGACTAGGTCGAACTGCTCTGATACCAACTGTAACACCCCGATATTTATATTGACCAAAAATACCCAGGTGCACATTAGTAACACATCAGAGATATATTTCCTGCTTAGACACTGAATATCACTATAAATTTTTCGCTGAATATAACTCAAACAGTCTTATTTACAACAAGACAATATGGTTCTCAGACCATATACCATCAGCAATTATAGTATTCAGTATCATACAAGAAAGCGGAAGAAAGATATACATTAAATACATAATGTTTTAGTATACAGACAACAAAAGGGAAATAAGCTTAAACATAAAGCTAGGCTATCAGCATCCAGTCTGAGCTCAACCAACTCGTGCCTCTTGGATATCCGCTGTCCCTGTGTCTCTGTAAAACAACAACGATTGATTGGGTGAGACTTTCATGAGAGTCAGACAGATAAAATCCAGAATGACTGTCACTAATAATCTCCACTCGTCCTAAGTTATTTACAGACCCGGGTATAGGGCCCCACTCAGAGGTGTGTGCAAAAGTGTAAGTGAAGTGTGTGATGAGGGCAAAATACCT
Organism: Astragalus membranaceus; assembly: GCA_039519185.1. Classification (NCBI taxonomy): domain Eukaryota; kingdom Viridiplantae; phylum Streptophyta; class Magnoliopsida; order Fabales; family Fabaceae; genus Astragalus; species Astragalus membranaceus. The sequence continues at coordinate 38,222,732 of CM076846.1, read as the reverse complement.
AAACTAAACAAGCTGGAAAAGATAAACAACAATAATAACAAAAAGAGTCGTCTACCTTAAGGTTCAATAATATAACAAAATGCTAATAAATAAGTAACACAAGCATAAGGGCAAAAACAAAATATAAAGCTAATAAAAACTTACACATTTAGTTAACCAGGCTTGACTCTCTTAATTTGTCCCCAGTGGAGTCGCCAGCTGTAGCGACCGAAAAATCCGGAGGAGGGATTCTTCGAAGTTCTTGAATGAAGCCGCCACCAAAGTTTTAGTTTAAGGGCAAACATTGGAAAATCCCTATTTGAGTGGATAAAGGGGTCTTGCGGACCAGATTTAGGCTCGGGAGTCGTTTATGCGTAGGGAAGGTATTAGCACCCTACGACATCCTTCCTGAGGAAGGTTACCTTTTAACGAAATGTGTAAGCGTTTATTAATTCAAAAATAATGTTTTTACCCTAATAATAAAAAAAGACTCGATAACGGTTAGTTATTTTTATACTTTTTGAGAAAAAATGAGAGAAATGAATTTAAAGAAAAAAAAGGGTTTTTTTATTAGTGCAATTGACATAGGTCGACCGCCCTCTGGTCCTACGTATCTCTTGGTAGAGAATCAAATCGCACGTAGTTCTTGGGTAGAAAATATTTGTGTGTAGATGTTTTTTATTGTTAAGTATTTTGAAATTTGGATAGGTGTTCGTAATGACCAAACAAGTAAACTCAGAGTGGTCACCACTAATAGCCTGTTTGAAAACCATAGTTGTTATTAACGATCAAGCAAGTTAAACTCAGAGTAACCGTTAGTAACAACCTATTTTTATGTGAGTTTGATGGTTTGTGGAAATATTGGTTTGGGGAAAAAATAGGTTGTATCATAAGAAAAAGGTGTGAATAAGAATTTGGTATTTACAACAAACAAGGGTTATAACAACGAAATCTGGGGGGTGTAAACATAAAGACGAATTTAAAAAGGATTTGTTATAAGCAGACTGGGGGTGCGATTGTAAAATAGGGTGAAATTAACAGAAAGGGTTGTATTATAAACTGGGGGGGGTACATTTAGTATCCCAGTTTTTATTTTATGTTTACCAGCCCATTAAATATGGGCTTTTTAGGGGTGTTGGGTTATTAAAATAAGGGGTGTTAATGTTAATCTGAAAATAAAAAAGACTGAAATAAAACAAACTAAAAAAGGAATATATAAGGTAACAATCAGAGTGAACCCTAATTCTAATCTTCACCATCTCTCAGCGCCGCGAGTAACAAGCTCAGAATGAGAGAGAGTTTTTGCGAATGGGGGGGGGGGGGGGAAGAGAGAGAAGAAAGAGAGAACCTCCGGCGATGGCCGACGATGATGAAGAAGAAACAGAGCGCACGACGATGCGAGCTTACGGCGGCGGACTGACGACGATGACCACGGCGCGAACGCCGGACCAGCGACGGCGACCGAAAGATGACGACGACGACGGTGAGGGAGAGAGAGGTGGAGTGTGACTGAGGTAAGGTGGTTTCGGCGGTGCTGCGTTTAGGACGGGTGTTTAGCTTGACGGCGGCGAAAGGAAGGTTCGCCGGAAACGAACGATCGCCGAGGGGGCTGCAATGGCGTTCGCGAGGCGGTTTACGGCGACAGAATGGGGGATTGGTGGTGACGCGACGATGAGGTGGTGGACTCGCCGGAGGGAGCCATGGTGATGGCGCCGGCAGTTTTGTGGTTTCGTGGTTGTTGGAGGTGCGAAGGTGGAGGCTGAGAGAGAAAACGAAGGGGGTTCGGTTAGTTGAGATGATGGTGGTGAGTGGCGTGAGGGTTGTTAGGGTGGTTGTGGAGGCGTTTGCTGTTGGTGATTTATGGTGCGTAGGTGGTTGTGGGTAGTGAGTCCGTGGTGACCCTGGTGGTGGTCTTTGGTGGTTGTTGGTGACGGTGGTGGTTGTAAGGAGAGAGGTTGGGTTGGCCACGGTGGTTTTGGGTTGTTGACGGTTTGAAGGTGGTTGTTTGAAGTCGTTGGTTCACAGTAGTAGGGTGGTGGCTGACAGTGATGTTGTGGTCGTAGGGGTGGTGGTTAGGTGGTGACTGATAGTGTGTTTTCGTCCCCCTCTCGGTGTGTGTATTTGTGCCTTTTTTCTCTTTTTTTTGGTGACGTTTTCAGTCTGTTGTGTCGCTGTCCCCCCCTTACTGTTCATTGTTGTTTGGTTTTTATAGGTGAATTGGTGCTGATGGCAGCCAGCAATTAGGGCAAATAGATGGCATCAAAATGACAGCATCTTTGAGGGAATAAAAAGGACAACAGCTGGGGAAATTTTAGGGTGCCAAGGACAGTCAAAGGAAGTACAAGGGGGAAGAAAAGGGGATCAAAAGGACAGCCCTAGGGGAAGCAGCCAGCATGCTGCGCCCCCTCTCTTTTTTTGATTTTGCAATTTTTGGATTTTTGGCATTGTTTTTGTACTGTTTTGCTTTTTTTGGTTTTTTGGTTCACATGTTTGTAAAGAACTTGGTTATATAATAACACTTTGGATTATTCAACTTTATTGGCTTATGTTTTTTTGTATTTTTTTTACAAATAACGATAGCTACACACTAAATTTAAACGATCGTCGAAATAATTGTTGCACGAGAACGTTAAAGATACACGCGCTTAAAAACGATACGTGACACAACGAGAATACGAACTTTTTGGATTTTTTCAATTAGCCGGACAAAATTAGGGTATAACAGCTGCCCCTCTTTATTTATATTTTACTAGGAAATATGAAGAGCTTCCAAATTTCTCGAGTAAAATAGAAATGAAGATAAAAAGACACTAATTTTGTCAAGACTATTTTTAGAAATTATTGAAAGATAATGGGTTGACATAGAATATAAGTAAACAAGGATCACCGGGGATCTGAAGGAGCACTGGGCTCTGATGGTCTAATTCGCAGCCGATGCTTGGCGCATTGATTGGAGTTAAACTGAAGGACCGACGGGGTCTGAAGGGAATGCCTAAGCCTGATGGACCAATGGGTCTGATGGAGCGCAAACTAGCAATGGTACTAGTAAAACGGTCTGCTTGGGGGGTGGCCTTTTTCGAGCGGCCACGGGGGCAAGGTCAGGTCGTTGACCTGATTTGCGCACCTCGAAGGACGTGCACTGTGTTTTTTAGGCGGACACAGCTAGTCTGAAGGGCCTGGGGCCGGATGATCCGTCGGTTGCTCGATAACGCGACGTGCGATCTGGATTGAAGGACCATTGTTGGTCCGAAGGAGCGCTTGGGCTCTGAGGGACCGCTGGGGGTCTGGAGGGGTACTGAGATTCTGAATTGTGATATGAGACCAGCATTTGGAGTGCTGACTTTGGGGGAACAAAATATTGGGATTGACAGATGGCGTACTTGCCTAGAACACACCTAATGAATGTATTTACCTGAGAAGGGAAAAGCTATCTATATTTGGCATGTCTAAAAATGCAATGAATGATGTATGCGTGCAATATAGGTATGTGAAATGGCAGGTGTTCGATGGGATGAATGGAACGTGGCAGATGACGTGAGTTGAAGTTGATGGAACGTGGAGGTCGACAAACACCGTGTGTGAATGCAGATAAGATATGAGTGTGACTGTGCTGATTAATGTAATGAAATGATCGATTTTTTCCTCTTTTTGTTTTTTTTTACCCTTTTTTCTTGGTATATAATGAGCGTATGACACGCAAGGTGTGAATGCGACGCAAATGTAATGCTTTGACGCGAATGCCACGGTGAATAAAGGAAAACATGCGAGCGCGAATGCATGGTACAATGATATGATTAGTGATGTAAAAAAACTCTTCTTTGGGCAACGATGAGACCGGCACTTGGCACGTCCATTGAAGCAAACAATGTCATGCATGTAATGTGATGAATGTGCAATGATTGGTATCTGGTAGGATGATGAATGAAATGGGTATACCATGGGTGTTGTACCTGATGGAATGAGAAAGTCGACAAACTGTTGTACGTGGATGCAGATAAGATATGAATTGTATTGCTTAGATGCGAGTGCCGCGATGAAATGCATGGTTACATGTGGAATGATATGATTGCAATTGTAATGATTATATGCAAATGCTATGGTGAATGACAGGAAAGCACACAAATGCACGTTATAATAATATGACTAGTGATGTAGAAACTTTTGGCAATGATGAGACCGGCACTTAGCACGTCTATCGAAGCAAAAAAATGTTATATGCATTCATGCAAGGTGATGAATGTGCAATGCGAAAGCAAATGGACTACGAGAGTCCGGGAATGATGGATGCTGAAGCTGGTCGGAAACAGAAATTGATAAGCTGTGGATGCGGATGCAGATAACATGCGAATGCAAATATACTGTTGATTGCATGATGGAATGATCTACGCTTTGGTGGGGGTAACGGGTGCAATGTGGATGATTTTCGCCTTTTTGGTTTTCTCTTGTTTTGCCCCTTTTCATGAATAAATGAATGAATGAATGAACGTGCACACGTAATGCTTAGATGAAGGGTTGTGGTAGGCGCATGACTTGATGCTGTATGATGCAATGATTGGATGTTTGCTGGGATGTGGGAGGTTTTTTTTTTGTCTTTCCGCTTTATTGCCTTTTTGGTATTTGATGAATGCATGAAATGAGAATGTGAATGTGATGGATACGTAATATTTTGATGCAAACGCTATGGTGAACAAAAGGAAATGTCTAAATACATGGTGCGATGATGTGACTGATTGGGATGTAGATAGACTTTTGGTAATGATGGGACCGACATTTGGCATTTTTATTGAAGCGATACATGTTATGTGTGGCGATGCATGCCCGCATACGCAATGCGTAATGCACAAAAAGCAGAATTGTGTAGGCAAAACAAGTGGAATGTGAATGCATGTACAATACTTGTATGAAAGAGTTGTGATGGGTATGATCAGATGCATGGTTTTAATTCTAGAATAATGAGGACATGTATAATGCATGATTTGTTGGTAACAACACTTTTTGTTTTTGTAAGGATGCAAAAATGTTTTGTTCTGGAGTGGCCCAATAGGCCCAACGAGACAGTCCAGCGCAACCTGCAGCAAGGGGGTGCTGCGTGCAGCAACCAGGTGCAACATGGGCCAGCGGCCCATTCGACCAAGGCCGACCCAATTCGGCCCACGCAAGGCGTGCTCCGCAAGACACGCCAACGGCCAGGGCGCCCCTATCACTATAAATACATGGCAGAGCTCCATAATCAGGTACGTTATCTCACCTTGTGAATCCTGCCCGAGCATCACACTGACTAGAGCGTCGGAGTGTCATTGCAGGTACCACCCGCGTGCGGCCAAGACCCCAGGTTCCAGCCAGGTCCTCATCGTCCAGGCCAGGTCCTTCCTCACAGGTCCTTCCATCAGCGACCGAGCCAGGTCCTTCCGTGCGGCCAAGACCCTTGGTTCCAGCCAGGTCCTCTACGACCCAGGTCCTCAACGACCCAGGTCCTTCTATTGGTCAAGGTACGATCAATTGGCGACCACAGTGGGAGCATGTGTTGGAAAGCTGAGAAGTAGAGCTACAGCTTTCATGTTGAAGTCAAGATCCAATACGGGCGTCTTCCACCCGTTTATGGTCGCCCAAAGTGGGACGCACAAAATCTGGTCGCCCGTGAGCGACCCAGAAGATCTTCCTAGCTCGGAGACCATAATTTCGTCCACGTTCACCCGATGGGGGCGTGTGAGCATGCGTTGGAAAGCTGAGAAGTAGAGCTACAGCTTTCATGTTGGAGTCAAGATCCAATACGGGCGTCTTCCACCCGTTTATGGTCGCCCAAAGTGGGACGCACAAAAGCTGGTCGCCCGTGAGCGACCCAGAAGGTCTGCCTAGCTCGGAGACCATAATTTCGTCCACTTTCACCCGATGGGGGCGTGGGAGCATGCGTTGGAAAGCTGAGAAGTAGAGCTACAGCTTTCGTGTTGGAGTCAAAATCAGATTCGGGCGTTCTATACCCCTTTCTGGTCGTTCAAGTGGGGCGCCCGACCTACAACGAGTGCCACCGAGTTGGCCCAAACGAGTGTCACCGAGTTGGCACAATCAAGCGCCATCGAAGTGGCCCAAGGGTTTGAATAACCCACAAAGCGTAGGTCGCCCAGCGACCTACATCGAGCGCCATCGAAGTGGCCCAAGGGTCCGAATGACCCACAATCAAACGTAGGCCGCCGAGCGACCTACATTGGGTGTCACCGCATTGACACAAGCGAGTGCCACCGAGTTGGCCCAAAATAGATCACCGTGTTGATCAAATCGAACGTAGGATCCCGAGCGACCTACAACGAGTGTCATCGAATGGCCCCAAGGTCCCGAGCGGCCTACTAAGAGTGCCATCGAATGGCCCAAAGCGAGCGCCATCTAATGGCCCAAGCAAAGTGAGTGGCCGCGACCACGTTCCAATAGGAGTGGCAACGACCACGTTCCCATACGAGTGGCAGCGACCACACCCCCAACGGTTTACGCTAAGTCGCTCCCTGTAGGTCGGCCGAGCGAGGCTAGACAGGGGGGCAACGAGTCAAGCCTCGAATAGGCTGCGCTAAGTCGCTCCCGGTAGGTCGGCCGTGCATGACTCCACGGGGGCAGCGGCCGTGCATGACCAAACCAGATAGGGGTAGTCCAAGGGCATAGAAGAAGTAGGTGTTTTAAATATTCCTCTTCTAGATGGAAGATAGGGCACTGGGGACTATTAGAAATTCTCCTCTTCACCAAATTAGCTCTAGTAGCCAATGCATTATGTTTTATCTTCCATACAAACTGTTTGATCCTCTCAGGAGCACTAGCTTTCCAAATAGCTACCCAAGATTCCTCAGAGTGAACATAAGATGTAGATGCCTTAGGAAGATGGGATGAGCTAGATTTCATAATCCAAGTGTAGCCAGAATTCACCTTGTGTTCTGGAGTGGCCCAATAGGCCCAACGAGACAGTCCAGCGCAACCTGCAGCAAGGGGGTGCTGCGCGCAGCAACCAGGTGCAACATGGGCCAGCGGCCCATTCGACCAAGGCCGACCCAATTCGGCCCACGCAAGGCGTGCTCCGCAAGACACGCCAACGGCCAGGGCGCCCCTATCACTATAAATACATGGCAGAGCTCCATAATCAGGTACGTTATCTCACCTTGTGAATCCTGCCCGAGCATCACACTGACTAGAGCGTCGGAGTGTCATTGCAGGTACCACCCGCGTACGGCCAAGACCCCAAGTTCCAGCCAGGTCCTCATCGTCCAGGCCAGGTCCTTCCTCACAGGTCCTTCCATCAGCGACCGAGCCAGGTCCTTCCGTGCGGCCAAGACCCTTGGTTCCAGCCAGGTCCTCTACGACCCAGGTCCTCAACGACCCAGGTCCTTCTATTGGTCAAGGTACGATCATGTTTGATGTGAAACGAAACTTTTGATGCTGGAAACAGAGAGCTGGACATTTTGAATTGATCGTTCCTTGGAAGAAAGATTTTTGATGGCTTGGACTTGAACTCTGGTAAGCTCAAGATTGTCATCTTGAAAAGTGTGGCTTGCGGCAATGTATTAGTGCCCTTTCTAGAGATCGATATGTGTATTTGCAGAGGGGTTCTCATTTGGTTATGATGACCCATGATGGCTAAGCTTTCAAGTCTAAGATGTTAACTTAGAGGGATTGTCATTAACATGTGTTTCTCTCTTTGGAGCATTTGTTTAATAAATATGAAAAACGGTGTGAATGCAAATGAATGTGCCAGTTGACTTAGGGTTCAAGAAATGTAGGGTATGTGTCACGTGAGTGGAGTGAAGGATGAGGTTTATTGGCTCAAGCCCATGAGAGATAAGCTTGCCCCATGGTAAGAAATGTTTGACTGCCCCAATTTTGACTTCAAAAAGTGGGGAGTGAAACAATCTGCCTTTGTCTAGGGAGGACGATGACAACTGAGGATATGGACTGATTGAGGGATTGGGAAATATGCTGGTATTGTGGGTGACAAGTGACTAGGAATGAATGGAATGGGAGGCAAAATGATTCTTTCGGCCCAAGGGATATGATGCCCCGGTCTATAAGAGGACAAGGTTACCCCAATCCATGAAAGATGAAAATTGCCCCATCTCGAGTGGGATTGTGACAGGGTGCAAAGTCAGAATAATGGTTTGAAAGTTGGTCTTGTATGGCTATATGGGTGTAGTATATGAACGGGATGAAAGATGAGGGTATTTTGGGGATGCTAAAAAAATCTCCCTGAGTTTGAGTGGAATGGAGGGTGGGGTATTGCCCCATTTTGATATGATAAGTCGAGTAACTGCCTTAGTAGGGATTTGTGGTTTCCCTTGGGAAGGATTCCACAAGCTAAGACAGTCAAGAGTTTTTGGTTCGATGAAAATTCACTTTGTTGATGATCACTGTTATCTTCTCTTGATGAACTTCGAGCGTGCAAGCCCTTTTAAGTTTTTTTTTCTTTCTTTTTTTCTTATTTTTTGTAATAATATTTTTCTCTTTGTTTTTTTTCGAGCAAATAAATTATTCTGATTATTTTGTCCTTGAGTATACTTTGAGAAAAATGGAAGCAACCAATCACTGATCAGAATAGGCCTTTGGATTGTAATATGACCAGTGGTTAATGATTCGTGAAGGAAATGATTACTTTGCTCCTGAGAGTGTTCGGGGTTGGTTGAAACAAAGAATCTTTTATGCGCTTCATGGTAGAATGAACCTGTTTTAGGGTTGTAGCGCATTTGAGAGGGTTTATGGAAGATAGGATGCTTAGGCCAAAGGAAGTGTTTGAGGGTTTATTTCAGGCAATGATCTTTTATGTGACGTATCAGCTCACAATTTCTACCGCTTTGGTTTTCAGGATTTTTCAATCCTCTTTTTTTAATTTCTCTTTTTTGTGATTTTTCTTTTTCTTTCGAGCTAAGCGAGCTGTTAGATATGGGATTGATCCTTGTCTAAGGTGTTTGAAAGATTTTTGATTTTTTTGGCTCGAAGTGGGTGGCAAAGGGTATTTCTCTTTTTAGGGTGTGGAAAAGTTGCCAAACCTCACTTCAAAACATGATTGCTTATTTTCTCGAAATTGTAACTATAGGACAAAACTTCATTTTAACATATTTGTTTTTCTTTATTTATTATTTTTTTATGCCCTAATTTTTGCTGAGGCTGCTCTCGCGAGTTTTCAACCTAACGGGCTTTTCTTTTTTGGATTTCTTTTGTTTTTTTTACTCAAAGGACTTGCACGAGTGTTTAGAATGCTAGCAGAAAATCTTAGTGATCATTACTCTGCCCCAGTATGGAGCGTACAAAGTGTTATTCGTGAAATTTCATCACTGGGGGAAAGCGAATGAAATACTCTTGTGGGGACTGGGCCTTTTATGGATGGTTGGGTCTGGTTTTGGAAGTGGCGGAAAGACGGGGGTAGTATAACTGACTCAAACAACGGTAAACACACATGTCAGGTTAGTTTATTTTGCAAATGCTTCATGGAGAGTTAACACCGCTTAAGATAGAACAATTTTAATTGTCAAAACCACACAAGTTAACAAAATAGACATTTAAGCTTCTTATCATGGGTGTGAGATATATGTTGGCTAATGCCTTTGGTGGGGGTGTGTCTCTTAGGCTAAGGGTCAAGCCTGCAGGAGCAAGGGTTTGAAGATGTGGTCAATGTTGGAGTGACCATGATGGTGAATGAGTCATCGGTGAATTCCATTGAAGGGTTAAGTGGGTAGGTGGTTTCCATGAATGTGGTGGGTATGAGTAGGATGTATATGGAGTGAATGGTGAAGAACTTAATGTTGGTGAATCAAGTTAGGGTATGACAACATTTTCCAAGGAAGATGAATCAATTAAAATATATTTTCAAGAAGGCATCGTCTCTCATCAAACAGTGTGTCAAAAAAAAAATCTTATGAGTTTCATTTTTTATTTTTTGGAAAAAATTATTTGAATAAAGCAGAATGCATGAACATATGGATGTTGTTGTACACAGACAATGATGCAGGTGAATGAAATGCATAATGATACCTTAAGCAAGTGTGTGATTTTTTTTATTTTTTATTTTTTAAAGTTCAACTTGAGTGAGAGGCTAACAAAACAAAAAAAACTATTGGATGATGAACGATGCAAGAATAGAAGAAAATGAAGCAATTCCTAATTTTGTTTTAATGCATGTGAGAGGATTAATTCCCTTGAGATGGATGTGAGAGGAATAAATGACTTTCATTTTTTTTTTGATGCATGAAGGAGATTACTGTATTTGAGATGCATGGGGATGAAAGACTTTTGTTTTTGTTTCTTTATGATGCATGAAGAGGAGTAATGAAATAATGAATGGATGTAAATTTTTTATAATACCAGTGTGATATTTATTGTTTTTGGTGTATGGATATGCAAGATGATGTACTTTGGATGAGATGAATGATATTTTTGTTATTTTCTAGATGATAAGATGCATGGTAGGGGAATGATAATGAAATGCTTATGGAAAAATCATTTTCGTATGAATGCATGGTGATTTTTTCATGTGTTTTGAATAAAGTATAATGCATGAACATATGGATGTTCGTCGTACATGAGCAACAATGGAGATGAAATGCGTGATGATTTTTGAATGTGACAGAAGAATACCTTAAATTGGTATGGAAGATGAATGATGCAATAATGGAGAAGTTTCTGATTTTTATTTTGATGCATGTAGGAATATGAGATGCATGTAAGAGGAATAAATTTTTTTATGATGCATGGGAATAATGCCTTTAAAGTGGATGTGAAAGAAATAAATGGCCCCCCTTTTTCATATAATGCATGAAGAGGGAATGAAAAGATGAATGAACATATAATACCACAGTGATATTTTTTTCTAGTGTGGATATGCAAGATGGACAAATAATGCGAATGATATTTCTTTTATTTAGAGATGATGAGATGCATGGCGGCGAAATGAAATGCGTATGAAAAGAATGATCTTATTTTGGTACCAATGTATGATGAAGATGTAAGTGCATGGAATGCATATAATTGTTTGATTCCAATGACATGTAAGATGTTCAAAGAAATGATTATTTTAAATGAGTTTATTATTTTTTTTAAGAGGTCATGCAACATGCAAAGTTACAAATTCTCATTTATTTTATCGGATGATTAATGATGTATGAAAAGAGTAATGACAAGTTTTTTTATTTTTTTTATCTATAAAACGACACATGCAAGGAAAATGATTGTTTGATTCTAATGGAATGTTATGTCAAGTGTTCGAAGAAACAATTATTGTAAATGACCCTTTTTTAGAGAGGCAATGCAACGTGGTAATGATGCAAACACTCTCTTTTCATTTGATGATGATTGATGCAAGAATAAGAGAATAATGTTATGATTCTTGTTTTTTTGTTAAAATGTAATGCATGAATGAACACCTGACAAATGTATATTGCATGATGAAAATGAGAATGCGTGAAATGCTGAAGGAATGTTCACTTGGAAAACTCAGTTATTTTAAATGATTTTTTTTAAAAAAACAATGCAACATAGGTGCTGCAAATTATCATAAAATGCTAACTAAAATATATATTTTGGATGATGAATGGGAAGAATAATGACACTATTTTCTTTTTCTTTTTATTTAGAAATGATGCATGCATAGGGAAATGATGTATTTGAATTAGGACGACAATATGAGTGAAATGATGTATGAAGTATGAACGTCACATATTTAACATGCATTCCATCATTATGTGAAGCCTGCACTATTTGATGATGATCTTTAATATTTACAAATTATGAACATATGATAATTGGATTGATGATGAGATGTACGGTGGGGAAATGGTAACGTGATGCATGTGAAAAGAATGATTTTATTTTGTTATGAGTGCATGATGATTTTTGTATGATGGATGGAAGGAATGATGTCGTCTCATGTGCATGCAAATGAAGGAAGCATGAAATGTTGTTTTTTTTTTTGAGTGATTTTATTTTGGAGAAATGCTAACCTAGATTAATAGAGAGAGTAAGTATAATGCCCCTGTGTCCTAGGTGGGTCATGTCTACATTGGGATTTTCAATATGGTCTAGGGTCGTTTATGTGATCAATCTCTCAGGTAGCTCTATTCACTTCCTCACAAAGGTCTCCAAAGTTAAAATCCCCTTCATGATATGATCCACAACGATAGCGAGCTACCTGGTGTGGGATACCATGAAAGAGCGTACTCTGGCTGAGACTTTCATGAGAGTCAGACAGATAAAATCCAGAATGACTGTCACTAATAATCTCCACTCGTCCTAAGTTATTTACAGACCCGGGTATAGGGCCCCACTCAGAGGTGTGTGCAAAAGTGTAAGTGAAGTGTGTGATGAGGGCAAAATACCTAAACTAAACAAGCTGGAAAAGATAAACAACAATAATAACAAAAAGAGTCGTCTACCTTAAGGTTCAATAATATAACAAAATGCTAATAAATAAGTAACACAAGCATAAGGGCAAAAACAAAATATAAAGCTAATAAAAACTTACACATTTAGTTAACCAGGCTTGACTCTCTTAATTTGTCCCCAGTGGAGTCGCCAGCTGTAGCGACCGAAAAATCCGGAGGAGGGATTCTTCGAAGTTCTTGAATGAAGCCGCCACCAAAGTTTTAGTTTAAGGGCAAACATTGGAAAATCCCTATTTGAGTGGATAAAGGGGTCTTGCGGACCAGATTTAGGCTCGGGAGTCGTTTATGCGTAGGGAAGGTATTAGCACCCTACGACATCCTTCCTGAGGAAGGTTACCTTTTAACGAAATGTGTAAGCGTTTATTAATTCAAAAATAATGTTTTTACCCTAATAATAAAAAAAGACTCGATAACGGTTAGTTATTTTTATACTTTTTGAGAAAAAATGAGAGAAATGAATTTAAAGAAAAAAAAGGGTTTTTTTATTAGTGCAATTGACATAGGTCGACCGCCCTCTGGTCCTACGTATCTCTTGGTAGAGAATCAAATCGCACGTAGTTCTTGGGTAGAAAATATTTGTGTGTAGATGTTTTTTATTGTTAAGTATTTTGAAATTTGGATAGGTGTTCGTAATGACCAAACAAGTAAACTCAGAGTGGTCACCACTAATAGCCTGTTTGAAAACCATAGTTGTTATTAACGATCAAGCAAGTTAAACTCAGAGTAACCGTTAGTAACAACCTATTTTTATGTGAGTTTGATGGTTTGGGGAAATATTGGTTTGGGAAAAAAATAGGTTGTATCATAAGAAAAATGTGTGAATAAGAATTTGGTATTTACAACAAACAGGGGTTATAACAACGAAATCTGGGGGGGGTGTAAACATAAAGACGAATTTAAAAAGGATTTGTTATAAGCAGACTGGGGGGTGCGATTGTAAAATAGGGTGCAATTAACAGAAAGGGTTGTATTATAAACTGGGGGGTACATTTAGCAGCCCAGTTTTTATTTTATGTTTACCAGCCCACTAAATATGGGCTTTTTAGGGGTGTTGGGTTATTAAAATAATGGGTGTTAATGTTAATCTGAAAATAAAAAAGACTGAAATAAAATAAACTAAAAAAGGAATATATAAGGTAACAATCAGAGTGAACCCTAATTCTAATCTTCACCATCTCTCAGCGCCGCGAGTAACAAGCTCAGAATGAGAGAGAGTTTTTGCGAATGGGAGGAAAAGAGAGAGAAGAAAGAGAGAACCTCCGGCGATGGCCGATGATGATGAAGAAGAAACAGAGCGCACGACGATGCGAGCTTACGGCGGCGGACTGACGACGATGACCACGGCGCGAACGCCGGACGAGCGACGGCGACTGAAAGACGACGACGACGACGGTGAGGGAGAGAGAGGTGGAGTGTGACTGAGGTAAGGTGGTTTCGGCGGTGCTGCGTTTAGGACGGGTGTTTAGCTTGACGGCGGCGAAAGGAAGGTTCGCCGGACACGAACGATCGCCGAGGGGGCTGCAATGGCGTTCGCGAGGCGGTTTACGGCGACGGAATGGGGGATTGGTGGTGACGCGACGATGAGGTGGTGGACTCGCCGGAGGGAGCCATGGTGATGGCGCCGGCGGTTTTGTGGTTTTCGTGGTTGTTGGAGGTGCGAAGGTGGAGGCTGGGAGAGAAAACGAAGGGGGTTCGGTTAGTTGAGATGATGGTGGTGAGTGGCGTGAGGGTTGTTAGGGTGGTTGTGGAGGCGTTTGCTGTTGGTGATTTATGGTGCGTAGGTGGTTGTGGGTAGTGAGTCCGTGGTGACCCTGGTGGTTGTCTTTGGTGGTTGTTGGTGACGGTGGTGGTTGTAAGGAGAGAGGTTGGGTTGGCCACGGTGGTTTTGGGTTGTTGACGGTTTGAAGGTGGTTGTTTGAAGTCGTTGGTTCACAGTAGTAGGGTGGTGGCTGACAGTGATGTTGTGGTCGTAGGGGTGGTGGTTAGGTGGTGACTGATAGTGTGTTTTCGTCCCCCTCTCGGTGTGTGTATTTGTGCCTCTTTTCTCTTTTTTTTTGGTGACGTTTTCAGTCTGTTGTGTCACACTCCCCCCCTTACTGTTCATTGTTGTTTGGTTTTGATAGGTGAATTGGTGCTGATGGCAGCCAGCAATTAGGGCAAATAGATGGCATCAAAATGACAGCATCTTTGAGGGAATAAAAAGGACAACAGCTGGTGCAATTTTAGGGTGCCAAGGACAGTCAAAGGAAGGACAAGGGGGAAGAAAAGGGGATCAAAAGGACAGCCCTAGGGCAAGCAGCCAGCATGCTGCGCCCCCTCTCTTTTTTTGATTTTGCAATTTTTGGTTTTTTGGCATTGTTTTTGTACTCTTTTGCTTTTTTTGGTTTTTGGTTCACATGTTTGTAAAGAACATGGTTATATAATAACACTTTGGATTATTCAACTTTATTGGCTTATGTTTTTTTGTATTTTTTTTTACCAATAACGATAGCTACACACTAAATTTAAACGATCGTCGAAATAATTGTCGCACAAGAACGTTAAAGATACACGCGCTTAAAAACGATACGTGACACAACGAGAATACGAACTTTTTGGATTTTTTCAATTAGCCGGACAAAATTAGGGTATAACACCGGTTTCTTTGATTCCATGGAGCATCTCCCGGTTCACCTTCCATATGAAGCAAGACTTGGTGGGCCAGTTCACTATAGGTGGATGTATCCATTTGAGAGGTAATTGTATATTTCAGCATTTTAATTAAAGTGACCTTTAGTATGACTATTTGTTTAATCAAGCGTTCTTCTTTCATATATAGATTAATGGGTGATTATAAATGATCGGTGAAGAATAAAGCTAGAGTTGAAGGATCGATCTGCGCAGCTTACTTACACCGTGAAACAATTTATTTTTGTTCTCATTATTTCAACAACTTTATGTTGTCAAGAAATAATAGAAATGAAATGAAGGTTGAAGAAGAAAGACACGCACGCACTTTATCTGTGTTTACCAAATCTGGTCGCCCCTCGGGAAAGAAGTCGACCAACTGGTTATCAGATAAAGAGTATGAATCAGCACATGTTCATGTCTTGATCAATTGCACCGAAGTTAAACCATATCTTGAGTAAGTATGCGTCAATTAAATTTTTAATCTATATACACCATTAGAGTATGAAGCTAAATCATGTCTTGATCAATTTTCAATTTTAAAGAGTCTAAATAATTTCTTTTCAGTGCTTTCTTACGAAGTGAGGGAATATGCGCTGAAGAATCTTCTGTTCGTATACAGGAAAGTTTTCCATCATGGTTTACTGCTAGAGTAAGTAAATAAATTTAATGTTCTAATGTCAAACGTTTAAAGTAGATGAGACATGACATATTTTTTCCATATGTGATTACTTAGATTTATGAAGCGGAACCAACTCCCTTAATCCGACTCTTGAGGAACTTAGCCGATGGTTCTTTTCATGAGGTGACTGAGTGGTGCACGTACCTAGTTAACGGTTACAAATTTGACACCCAATCATGGAGTGAGGGAAAACAAACAATTAATAGTGGGGTATATGTTAAAGGGGAAGTAGAAGGAGGTGAAGGTGACTACTATGGTGTGATCCAACAAATATATGAACTTGAATACCCACATTTGGACTATCAAAAGAGAATAGTTTTGTTTTATTGTAGTTGGTTTGATCCATCGGTTAGATGAACGAAATTGAATCCAAAATGTAATACTGTGGACATTCGAATGGATAGAAGGTATAAACTTTATGACCCGTTTATCATGCCAGAAAATGTGAGACAGGTGTATTATGTTTCATATCCATCAACTAAGAGGGGCTGGTGTGTTGCAATTAAGACAAAACCACGGGGGTCGCATTGAAGCAACTGATGCGGAGGATGAGGTTCCTTATCAAGTGGATAAAATGTCGGGAGTTAATGAGGTAATTGAAGTTGAAACAATTGATACCTTACGTGATGATCGACTCTACGTTGAAGAAGTTGAACCAGTACCAGAAGTGACTGAAGAGGAAGAAGAGACTAGAGATGAAGAGGAGGAAGAAGAGGAAGAATATACTGAAGATGAAGAAGACGAAGAATATGAATATTTATAGTAGTCTTATTAGTATTAATGTTGTTATCATTATTACATTAATGTTCTAATTATCGTCATTATATTAATGTTCTTGTTATCATTATTATTAGAGTCTTGTTATTGTTCATAGATATGCATCCAGGAGAAAGTTCGGACCCATCGAGACATGGGAAGAGGCATCATCCTCGTAGACAACGTGAGGTGACATTAGTTAATATTGGGAATAACTCATTTATTGGGACGCCTCAGACCACCGCTCCAATTGCCCCACCGGTGGTTCAGCCTACGTCTCCACCAGCTGGGTATATGCCTACACCAGGGTTATCGGTGCCTACACCAGCTGAGCCCCATGGTGACGCGTATACTGATGAGCCCCATGTTGGTGTTACTGATTCAGATTCATCAACCGATGAAGAGGATGTGCAGGTGGTTGTTGGCAATGATGGTATTAAACGCAAAGTCATCTATCCCTATGGTAATGCGTAAGTATTGTTTGACTTTTTTAGTTTAAATTAATTATGCAATGACTTATATATATATATATATATATATATATATATATATATATATATATATATGTTTGATTGTTTGATATATATGTTTTGTTATGCAGGTTGCTTCCTGCGAAGGCCGCTTCATCGCATATCACATATGTCATTCAGAAACTGTATTTTAAAACTTATCATGAAAAGTGGACAAAAGTCAATGATGAGGACAGGGGAAAACTTTTGGATTTGTTTAAGGTAATTGTTAGTTATGTCATTACATATATTGTTAATTTTAATTTTTTTATGTTAAATAAAATAATACATATTTTTATTTTGCTTAATACAGTCTAAGGTGACGTGGCTGCCGGAACATGATGTAGCTGTGCAGAAACTGTTTTTCAAAAGAATGGGCAAGCAATTGTCGGATTTGCTTTATAAACTGCGGTGTAAAGATAAGCAGCCGAAATACATCCCAGGCCGTGTTTGGAATGCCAACAAGGACCTTTGGGCTACTGAGAGCTACAAAGAAAAAGCTGAAAAGGCCAAGCAGAATAGAAATTCTGAAAAGGGTGGCTGGCTTCACTATTGCGGCTCCGTCAACCAGGCTCAGCATGCTGTCAGATTGGTAAATTATTTTAAATTTGTGTGTTATTTTAGTTTATTTAGGGTGATTAGCAATCATTGAAAATGTGTTTCATTATTACAGAGTAAGAAGGCTGGACGCGATATCACTATTCCTGAGCTTCACAGGGCAACACATTTAAGGAAGGGTACTACGGAGTATGTTGATGAGCGCTCCAGGAAAACTCAGGTATATACAACTTGATTTGTATTATATAATTTTGTTTTCTTAAAATGGAACGCTAATTATGCTATGTTATCTGGTTATGGAAAACAGGAGGAGGTTAGTGAGACGATGGTTGAGCCGACTCAGGGGACCTGGAACCCTGGCTCACTAGGTCCACTTCCCCCTGAGATCATAGCTCTGGAGAATCGCAATTGGAAGAAGGCGGTAGGCGGGCCGAATAAGGGCCGCCTGTATGGTTCGGGGCCCTTGGCACCGTTATTGGACTCTGGGGTTGATCACTTCGACACTAGCGGGCCTTCTAGCAGTGGACCTCCTCCTCCTCCTCCTGCTTCAGTCGAGGAGACTGCGCAACTTAGGCAGCAGGTGCAGGCTCAGGCACAGGTCATTTAGGATCAGGAGCAGCGGCTGCAGACTCATGAACAGGTGCAGACAACTCTGCAGGAAGACTTCTTAAAGTTTACCCGTACGCAGGCGAAGATATTGAAGTATTATAACCGCAAACATCCAAATGGGTCTGAGTCTGAGGGGTCTGATGATACTCGCTGTTAGGACTTTGTTGTATTCGTTTGATATTTAAGTATTATGTTCTAACATTTCGAACTAGTTTATTTTGATTCAGATTTTATTGTTTATTGGGATTGTATTGTTGATTTGAATTTTGTTGTTAATTCGGATTTTCGTATTTATCTTAATTATAGTAGGTTATCATAGAGAGTGTTTTTAAAATGTAGGTTTTTTAATAAAATAAAATAAAATTTCAGGGGTCATTAGCGACGGATATCTGTCGCTAATATTTCTAATCAAAATAGGACACGTGGCATAAAGTAGCGACGGAATTAGTGACAGAATTCTGTCGTTAATGTTGATGAATCATAGTCTAACACATGGCAGTCATTAGCGACGGATTTAATTCCGTCGCTAATCATTAGCGACAAGCTTTTTAGCGACGGATTTAGTCCGTCGCTAATTCCGTCGCTAAAAGTCATTAGCGAGGGAAAAACAGGCATTAGCGAGGGAAAAATCCATCGCTAATGCACTGTTTTTTTGTAGTGATGGTAATTAGTGTAAATAAATATGGATTTTGTGCTTACTTAAATATAAGTTTGTTCTTGTTATGTAAATTGTATTGGGCACTTTAGGTGCCATTGTGTGGGATTTCACCTATGTGCTAATTGTGCAGAAAAATATTAGTTCAGGTGCTGTGTTGAGTGTTGTGTGGTAGCATTGTAGTAGCTGGCTCAAGAGAGAGAAAACGAATTAAAGTATTCTCATATGGTAAAATGAAGAAATGGGTTTTTTGTCTTTAGTGTCAAAGGCAAAAGAGATTCTGCGCTTTTAATGGGCTGAAAAAGGAAAAAACGTCCTTGGTTTTAGGGTTGGCAGCACTTTTCAGAAATGTGAAGGGTCCAATTGGTACTTATAGAGAGAATGTTATTAACAAAGGTACTTTACCATAAGAGTGCACACAACTTCAGGCTCCACAAATTCCTAAGTCAAAGAGTACAATTTCCATCTTCCATACATTGTTCATCATCTTCCCCAACCATCTTTCCACCATTTTTAGTGTTGAAGCTCATTTCTTAAGTTGGAAACTGTTCAGTACCTAGCAGTGCTGCGGTGACTGCTGTTGGTAGATCTCTTGCAGTCCGAGCGGAGTGTTGAAAGGATCCTGGGTGGGGCACCTGCAATGCCACTCCGACGCCCAAGTCAGTATAGGGAATAAGAGAGTAGTATGATCTAGGAATGAGAGTGTACCTATTTATGGCAATGTGAGCCAGTATTTATAGAGATTCGTGCAGGATTTGAGCCGTTGGATCGATCGGATGAATCTGAGTCATCCAAGCGTGAGATCCACAAGTGGGTAGATTTATCGTGGATATGGATCAAAATGATTTGGCCAATCCATGTCTAATTGCTGAATGGGCCTCTTGGTCCAGTCCAGAACAGAAATTGGCATTCTGCAGCACGTGTGCAGAAACTGGCATTTTTCATCTGAGCAACATAGAGACTCTGTAGCATATCTATTGCACTGGAAGCTTGCTTTGAGCTTCTCATTGTTTGTAATTTATGTATTTCTCTGTGTATCTTTGATCTCAGCTGTAATTCCTATTTCCATGACTTCATTTATGGTATTTTAGTAGGGTTTTGTCATGTCTAAGCTCATTATGAGCTAAGTCCTTTTATAGTCAAGACTATGGTGATGTAATTATGAATCTAAGATGAATGTTGTGATTAGTGCTTGATGCTTATTAACTCATGCGATTTAATATCTTTTTGAACTTGATCACTTTAATTAGGGTAGCATGTTTTAATTTCTGGAAAGAATTAAAGTGCTGATTTCATGAGTTAATATGTTTAAAAAGTTAATAGGAATATTACTTTTCCTAGTGAAGGATAGGAATATGAAGCTAGGGCCATAGTGTGATCTGGAACACGCTTTACTAACTGCAGAATTAACCCAATGGGAGCTTGGGAATAAGGGAACCTTGGCAAAACTCTGTTCACAGTGACTAGAAAGTCAATTTTCTATTCTACACACTAAATGCTATCACATCACTAAATCGTTTATTGAGTAATTAATGATCCTAATCTTGGCTATACCTATCTCTGATTCAAACCTCAATTGTTACTGTTTTACTGTTGTTTACATTTAATTTTACTGTCCAATACTATGAATTTTTACCATGCTTTACTTTTTACTTTTACCTCACTAACTCAAGTACTACTAAGTAGAATTAGAAGTTAAACTACATAATCCTCAAGGGGACTATCTTTTCTTATCACTTTCTTACTTATTTGAATGTGTATACTTGCACACGTTTTCACCCAACAATTATATAGTATGAATCTTTTGCATATTGTTTGACAAAAAATGTTATATATGTTTTTAAAGAGATATTAAAGATTTTTTTACGATTTAAATGATGTCATATTTATTGTATTCGATTCGTCGGGTCTGGTATTGACAAAGTCGACATTATTAGGTGAAATATTTTCTGTAGTTACTTGAGCTTGAACCGAGATGTACATCTTTCTTGTGTGAGTTTACCTGTAATACTTTCTACTTCGTTAAGAAAAGGAGAGAGAGAGAGAGAGAGAGAGAGAGAGAGAGAGAGAGAGAGAGAGAGAGAGAGAGAGAGAGAGAGAGAGAGAGAGAGAGAGAGAGAGAGAGAGAGAGAGAGAGAGAGAGAGAGAGAGAGAGAGAGAGAGGAGAAGAGATTTTGGTACACAATTGGTCACAAGATAGAAGATGGAAGATTTTGTTCTGGTACACATGTGAAAGATTTCATCGGTATTTAAAATTAGGTCAGGTCAACACTTGGTCACAAGATAGAAGATGGAAGATTTTGTTCTATTACAGCTTTAAATTACATTTGGTTAGCTGGCAGCGACTGATAAGCACTTACACGGACTTCGTTGGGCTTCAACATCTTTTCTTCAAATGCCTCATAATATATTGCCTTTTCAGCTGCCATTATCAAGGTCGTCGTCAATGTCCCTCCACTAAACTGTCTATCACCTTAACCAAACTTGGCAATAAGAAATGAATCATTTCCAGAGTAATAGCAACAAACAGTAGTTAAAACACAAATGCTAGTAATTTTAAATTGGTCATCGACTTACTTTTTTGTTGATCAGATATAAAACACCATCTTGCTTCTCCAAGGTCTTCCACTAGTGGGGTCACGAACAAGCTTCAGTTGTCTTTAGTTTCTAACTCGACCACAACAAATGCTACACTTTTCAATTCATCTTCAGGTTGAACTTATCATATTTTGGTTTGTCATTTATCTTGGCTACACTTTTCAATTCATCATCTCTTCAATGCATTACTTCTATTATGACGGGAACAAGTTTCCCAGCCACATCCTCTTGTTCTTCCTCTTCAGGATCATTGTTCATCTTCCTACCATTTCCACTTGATTTGGGTTTTTCCCTTCATGTACTACATCAATTTAGTCTTCACTATCATCAACAAACCAATCATCCAAATTACCAACCCTCTCTTCCTCATTGTCATCAAAGTGTATCCTTGTAAGTGAGTCATAATCACAATCACCATCAATGCCTTCATCCTCATTGATTTTGGCCTCAATGGCTTTAGCCTTACTACTAGTTTCATCTTGCTGAATGCCTCTCACCTCAGTCCTCTTAGTCATAATGTAGTCCACATATATGTCTACTTCAGAGTTGTTTATATTAGCATAAGTAGAGAATATAAATAGATAAAAGATAAACCAATATTAGATAAGTTTAAAGCGCGAAGGAGGAGGAAAAATATATTTAAAATGAGAGTAGTGTTGCGTTAAAAATACACTTAGAGCAAGTGTACTCTTTCGCAGAAGTAGTATAAAAGATTATCGTGTCCACAGAGATTAATTAGCAAGTACCAAACTAATCAAGATTGTCTATTGTTCAGACGAACTAATTATAACTGAATTGTAATGGAACAAATAAAAAAGAAATAAATAACAATAATTAAAATACTAGATTTAATAAATGGAGAGAGGTCTAGGATCACGGTTTCACTTGTAAGCTTCGATTCCCCCTATGTCTAATCCTACCTGAATTCCCTTATTTTACTTAATTACCAATCCCTTTACTAAAACTATTAATCCGTTTGGTCATTCGCGATTAATATTCTTTTTCCTAAATTAACCATCGTTTGGTCATTGCAAGAATTTAAATTCAGGAAAAGCATAAAGAGCAAAAAGGTTGAATGATTGGAAGACTAAATTATGGTTTGGTCATGCCCTAATTATAGCCTCAATTATCCTATAGGTCCACCAACTAATTGCAGTACGGTCGCTGATCAACTAATTGATTATAAACATGCAAAGGGTAGCTAATCCTAATCATGTGATAAAAACAATAGGACAATATTAATTAAAATAAAAACAGGAATTCAAATCAGAAATTAGAACATAAAAAGGTCTCTAATCATGCAAGATCCACCTACACCCTAGAAGAGGATTTAGCTATCCAAAATCATAAAGAACAATAAAATAGAAATTAGAGTCATGGATTACAGAGATAAAAATAACCCGGAAATTAGAGAAATTATTATTCTGAGTCTCCAGTCTCCTTTTTCTGCTCCAAAATTCTCTCACGGTGTCGAGAACGGGTACCAAATTCTTCTCACTAAATATGTTAGTTTCAACCACATCATCAAAATAAGAAGAAGTTAAAGAAGAGAAAATTTCATTGGAACTTAAAGCTTTAATAACATCATCTTCTTTACCACTCCTTAAAGTTACCTTTCCCCGGTGAACCTCAATCACAGCATCACCAATGGTTAAAACAATTTGCCCAAAAATGGGCGCTTTCTCCTCTTTATCCAAATCCAGAACCATGGGATCTTTATCACTGTCCTCATAAATGCTCCCTTCAATAGGAGCTACTATTTTGATTTGACTCCCTTCAGTAGGAGTCTCCTCATCTTTCTTGAGAGCTTCTTCCTCTAGATTATATTCCATGGAGACACCTTCATCTCTCGTTGGAATACTTTCTTTGTATTGCTCACCTTCTTCATTTTGGGTAGACTTAGTTTGTGAAGGAGTTTCTTGGGCCTCTTGAGATAACAAAGCAATGAGACTTGAGATTTGACCCTTCAGGATTCCAAAGTTTTCATTTGTTTGCTGCATAAACTTTGCCAATACATCATTGGTATTTTGTATCTCCTCCTCTTGCCTATAAATATGTAGTGGCTCATAATTATCCCAGTTGGAGGAATAGGGAGGTGGCTCATAGTCATCCCAATAGTTTGAATAAGGCTCATAAGGAGGAGGAGGAGGAGGAAATGGGATCTGACATTGAGGCATATACCAAGACGACTTCTCCAAATTCCTTTGTGCCTCTGCCTCTCTAATATAATCTCCAATTGTCTTAACCATGATTTAAACTTTTATCTGCAAAAAAGGTGAACTACAGCGGTCTCTTGGGAAAGTATTAGCAGTTTTTTTTGTATTTTTTCAGTAAGAAAAATAAAAAAAATAAAACTAGTGCATAAAAAAATGTCTAAAGCAATAAAAAAAAATTTTGTTTAATATTGCTAAATTAATCCCCGGCAACGGCGCCAAAAACTTGTTGCGTTAAAAACACACTTAGAGCAAGTGTACTCTTTCGCAGAAGTAGTATAAAAGATTATCGTGTCCACAGGGATTAATTAGCAAGTACCAAACTAATCAAGATTGTCTATTGTTCAGACGAACTTATAATTGAATTGTAATGGAACAAATAAAAAATAAATAAATAACAATAATTAAAATACTAGATTTAATAAATGGAGAGAGGTCTAGGATCACGGTTTCACTTTTTTGCAAGCTTCGATTCCCCCTATGTCTAATCCTACCTGAATTCCCTTATTTTACTTAATTACCAATCCCTTTACTAAAACTATTGATCTGTTTGGTCATTCGCGATTAATATTCTTTTTCCTAAATTAACCCTCGTTTGGTCATGCAAGAATTTAAATTCAGGAAAAGCATAAAGAGCAAAAAGGTTGAATGATTGGAAGACTAAATTATGGTTTGGTCATGCCCTAATTATAGCCTCAATTATCCTATAGGTCCACCAACTAATTGCAGTACGGTCGCTGATCAACTAATTGATTATAAACATGCAAAGGGTAGCTAATCCTAATCATGTGATAAAAACAATAGGACAATATTAATTAAAATAAAAACAGGAATTCAAACCAGAAATTAGAACATAAAAATGTCTCTAATCATGCAAGATCCACCTAGACCCTAGAAGAGGATTTAGCTATCCAAAATCATAAAGAACAATAAAATAGAAATTAGAGTCATGGATTACAGAGATAAAAATAACCCGGAAATTAGAGAAATTATTATTCTGAGTCTCCAGTCTCCTTTTTCTGCTCCAAAGTTCTCTCACAGTGTCGAAAACGAGTACCAAATTCTTCTCTCTCTCCTATGCGTTGCTACTGTTCACGTTGTTTTCTTGTGTTGTGTTGATCGGCTTTTTTTCTATTGTTTTTGCGGCTCCCCCTTTTATTGAAGCCTAAGTTCCGTGTCCATCAATTTCTTCTTCTCCAAGTTTGTTTATCATGTGCCTCTTTACAACATGCTAAATACATGGGCTTTTTTTTTCTTTCTCAATTATTCAAAGCCCAACTTAATTCCATTCTTTTAATCCAAACTCCTACCATACGTGTTCCCTTCTTTTAATATATATATATATATATATATATATATATATATATATATATATTACTTGGACTTTTAAATAGCTTTCTTTTGTTGTTTCCTTCTTTTTATCTTTCATTTCTTACTGTAAAATAAAGAGCAAAATAACTCACTTATTTATTTAAATGGTATTAATTACTCTAAAAATATCTCAAAGATATCTCTAAAAATGCATAAAGTTAGAGTTTATCAAGTAGAAAGAACTAAAGTGAGAGGGAAAAAAGTTTAAAACTGGGGAGAGAGAGAAGTAGAAGAAATTCAAATGGCACTTTTAATTAGTGTCAATAATATTTTTTTTAACGTGGCCCCATTATAATGTTTTGAGTACATCTTGTTACTTCTCCCGATCAATACAAATCTTGATTATCAAAAAAAGAAAAAAATAAGATGTCTAAAAAATTAATTTTGGTAGTTTATTATTTATATAGGTAGTAGATATAAAACTAATAAAGGATTAAGAAAATAAACAATAAAACATACACAAAGTCGGTTGTCACACACAATGAGTTACAAGGCACATGTACTCACCATATGTTGTTTATGATGGGGAATCAACATATAAATGTAATAACAGAGTAATATGCAGCGAAAATAAATTCCCAAACTTTCGAGAACCTATGAGGAGCAACAACGAATATATGACAACAAATAAAACGAAATAAAAACACACAATTGAACACCGGTATTTTTAACGTGGAAAACCCCCTCAAAGAAAAGGGTAAAAACCACGGGACGTCCAGAACAAAGATATAGCTCCACTATAATCAAATAAGGGTATAAGAGAGTCTCAACAAAGTGCACAAATAGTGCCAACAACAAGCCAATACAATAAAGCACAAAAGCTTACAAATTGAGAACAAGAAGATGAAAATACCCAAAACTACAGCTTCAGTGCAAAGACAGTTTCTCTCTCCTCGGACCTCGTTTCGACGATCCGAATGGTGAAAGTGTAGAACTATGTCTCGCAAACCTGCTGTCCCAAAACGAAGTCGACCCAACGGTTAACGAATCCGCAATCGCAGTTTTACGGTGACAGGTTTGAGAAAAACGGGAATTGCTCTCTCTTCTTTTCTCTCTTTTGGTGGCTCTCTCTATTCCGAAAATCTCTCTTTTTCAACCCTAATTTAACCCTCTCCACTTATAATAAGTGAGAAACATAATGGGCTAAAATATTTGGGCCTTTATCCACATAGGAAGGGAGCCCAATACTGAACATATCCCCCCTCACAACTATGTGGAGGCGATCGCCAAACCGGCGATATCACAACAAATTTGAAACTTCCCTCTTGGCAAAGCTTTAGTCATCATATCTGAATCATTATCATCTGTATGAACTTTAGCTAACTCCAATAACTTAGCATCTAAAACATCACGTATCCAATGATACCTCACATCAATGTGTTTGGACCTATTATGAAAAGTCGGATTCTTACCAAGATGAATAGCACTTTGACTATCAACAAATAAGAAATATTTTTCCTGAACATAACCAAGCTCTTGCAAGAATTTCTTCAACCATATCAACTCTTTGCATGCTTCGGTAATGGCAACGAACTCTGCCTCAGTAGTAGATAATGCTACACACTTTTGCAACCTAGACTGCCAAGCCACAGCTCCCCCTGCAAACTTAAGTGGACTTCCTGGAATCAATATCTCCAGCCATGTCTGAGTCGGAGTATCCCACTAAAGTGGGTTTGTCACCTCCAAAACAAAGTCTCATACAAGTAGTACCACGAAGATACCATAAAATCCATTTCACAGCATTCCAATGCTCTCTCTACCTGGATTTGACAAAAATCTACTGACTATACCAACAGCATGCGCAATATCTGGTCTTGTACACACCATTGCATACATCAAACTACCCACAGCAGACACATAAGGAACTCGTTCCATTTCAATTTTACCATCTTCATTTGAAGGACTTTGTTTGGAACTCAACTTAAAATGAGTAGCAAGAGGAGTGCTTACCGCCTTAGAGTTTTCCATCTGAAATCTCTGCAACACTCTTTCAATATAGTGCTCTTGCAATAGCCAAAGTTTCTTCTCCTTTATGTCACGCATGATTCTTATACCAAGAATCTGTTTAGCTACTCCCATGTCTTTCATGGCAAAAGACTCGCCCAACTGCTTCTTTAACCTGTCAATCTCGGAAATATTTTTCCCTACAATAAGCATGTCATCAACATATAACAACAGGATAATGAAATCATCATTATAAAAATTTCTAACAAAGACACAATGATCAGAAGTAGTCTTTTTATATCCTTGGTCACACATAACTGACTCAAACTTCTTGTACCACTGTCTTGGAGCCTGCTTCAAACCATATAGACTCTTTCTTAGTCTACACACATAGTCTTCCTTGCCTTCAACAAGAAAACCATCAGGTTGTTTCATGTAGATCTCTTCCTCCAAATCACCATGAAGGAAAGTTGTTTTTACATCCATTTGCTCTACCTCTAAATCTAGAGTAGCCGCCAAACTCAACACGGTTCTAATCGATGACATCTTTACCACAGACGAGAAAATTTCATTAAAATCAACACCTTTTCTTTGACGGAAACCCTTCACCACTAATCTGGCTTTATACCTTGGAGACTTAGAGTTACTCTCATGTTTCACTCTATAAATCCACCTGTTTTCCAAAGCCCTTTTTTACCTTTTGGCAACTTCACCAAATCATAAGTGTGATTATCAAGCAATGACTTCATCTCATCATGCATTGCATCCAGCCACTTTTGACTTTCTTCACTTTCTATGGCCTCTTGGAAATACTCGGGTTCCCCTTGATCGGTCACTGTCACATACTCATCAGAATTATACCTTGTAGATGGTTGTCTTCCCCTGCTAGACCTTCTGAGTTGAGCTTGAGATGACTCAAGCCTCACCAGGATTCTCATCTTCTGACATCTCATTCTCCTCATCATCATTAACTGGAATATGTAACTCATCTTTAAGTTGTTGATCATCAACATGTGGCTCAACATTTTGAACATTACCATCAACACTATCCAAATTCTGAATAGGCAATCGAACTGGATCAATATCTGACAAGTTGTCATCTTTCTTGGGTGTAGTCTTCTCCACCTTATCAATGTCCTCAATAGTTTGGTCTTCCATGAAAACAACATCACGACTTCTGAGAAGTTTTTTCCCTATAAGATCATACAACCTATAACCAAATTCATCTTGACCATAACCAATGAAAATACATTAATTGCTTTGACTTTGCATCCAACTTGGATCTTTCATCCTTTGGAACATGCACAAAGGCCTTACAACCAAAGACTCTCAAATGATCATAATTGACCTTCTTCCCAAACCAAACTTTATCTGGAACATCACTATTCAAAGCAACAGCGGGACTGAGATTAATAACATGCACTGCCGTGTACAGTGCCTCACCCCAGTAGTGTTTGGGCAACTTAGCTTCCGAAAGCATACACCTCACTCTCTCAACTAGTGTTCGATTCATCCTCTCTGCTAAACCATTTAGCTGAGGAGTTTTAGGAGGAGTCTTTTCATGTGCAATACCTTGCTGCTTACAATAATCATCAAATGGTCCACAATACTCACCACCGTTGTCGGTACAAACACGTTTCAACTTCTTACCTATTTGCCTCTCAACCAGAGTATGGAATTGTTTGAACTTCTCCAACACTTGGTCTTTTGTCTTCAAGGCATAAACCCATAATTTCCTGGAACAATCATCAATAAAAGTAACAAAATAAAGTGCACCACTAAAAGATTTTACCTTTAGAGGGCCGCAAACGTCAGAATGCACCAGCTCAAGTAGCTCTGACTTCCTAGAGGGAGGCTGCTTTTTGAATGACACTCTAGTTTGTTTACCAGCCATGCAATGAGAACATTTCTCTAAATCTGCATTCTTCAAACCTACAAGCACATCCTTTTTGGCTAAAACATTTAACACCTTTTCATTGATGTGACCAAGCCTTCGGTGCCACAAAGATGCTTCCATATGCACAGCATTCATGCTGTCTATAGAAACCATAGCTTTTGTCCAATACAGTTTAGAAATTTTCTTCCCTCTAGCTAAAACCAAGTTACCTTTGCTGAGTTTCCACTTTCCACCACCAAAGTGATTATCATAACCACAATCATCGAGCATAGACACAAAAATCAAATTAAAACGAACATCGGGAGCATGTTTGACTCCTTTTAGTAACAACCGCATTCCCACGTTGGTTTGCAAATAAACATCACCAACACCAATTACCTTAGATACACCATCATTACCCATCCTCAACACTAAAAAGTCACCTGGAGTATAAGATGTGAAGAACTCCTTCTTAGTTGTAACGTGCAATGTAGCACCAGTATCAACTATCCACATGCTCTCATCTGACACAAGATTAATTGTCTCATGATCACGGAGAATAATAAGGTCATCACCAATAGTAGCAGTAACACGATCATCATAATCATAATCATCATTATCCCTTTGTTTCTGCTTACCTTTCTTGTCTTTATTCTCCCTCTTCCTCTAGAAACAATTCTTTTGTATGTGCCTTTTTCTGTGACAATAATTGCATTCCACATTTTCAAACAGAGACTTGGACTTGCTTCTGCTTTTCTCTCTACCACCCTTTATTTCCTTTCTCTGAGTGCTTCTCCCCCTACTTTCAGTGACAAGTACCTCGGATTGAGATGAAGAACCCTGTGCCTTCCTTCTCATCCCCTCATTAAGTACACCACCCTTAGCCGTTTCCAAAGAAACAATACCATTAGGAGCAGAACTCGTTATAGAAACCCGAAATGTCTCCCACGAATCTAGTAAAGATAATAATAGAAATAGTCTCAAAAGCTCATCATCAAATTTGATACTCATTCCTGACATTTGATCAAGAAGTCCTTGAAAATTACTCAAGTGATCCGAAATAGAAGTCCCCTCCGTATACTTCAAACTTATGAAGCTATTCAACAAGAACAATTTATTTTTCCCTGATTTAGAGGCATACAAGGACTCTATCTTCTCCCACAAGTTTTTTGCATTTGTTTCATTAGCAATATGGTTATAAACATTATCTTCTACATATTGGCGAATGAAACCACATACCTGTTGATGTTCAAAATCCCATTCTACGGTAGATGTCGAATCCGGCTTTTTACTACCAAAAATAGGAAGATGCATTATCTTCACAAACAATAAATCTTTCATCTTGCCCTTCCACAAATGATAATTTGTACCATTCAAAGAAACTATCTTTATATTCATATTTGCCTCCATCAATCAAGCAAGTAAAATAGCCCCTAACCAAGAGCTTTGATGCCACTCTGATGGGGAATCAACACATAAACGTAATAACAGAACAATATGCAGCGGAAATAAATTCCCCAAACTTGTGAGAACCTATGAGGAGCACCAACGAATATATGACGACAAATAAAACGAAATAAAAACACACAATTGAACACCGATATTTTTAACGTGGAAAACCCCTCAAAGAAAAGGGTAAAAACCACGGGTCGTCCATAGCAAAGAAATAGCTCCACTATAATCAAATAAGGGTACAAGGGAGTCTCAACAAAGTGCACAAATAGTGCCAACAACCAGTCAATACAATAAAGCACAAAAGCTTACAAATTGAGAACAAGAAGATGAAAATACCCAAAACTACAGCTTCAGTGCGAAGACGGTTTCTCTCTCCTCGGATCTCGTTTCGACGATCCGAACGGTGAAAGTGTAGAACCATGTCTCGCGAACCTGCTGTCCAAAAATGAAGTCGTTCCAACGGTTAACAAATCTGCAATCGCAGTTTTACGGTGACAGGTTTGAGAAAAACGGGAATTGCTCTCTCTCTTCTTTTCTCTCTTTTGGTGGCTCTCTCTATTCCGAAAATCACTCTTTTTCAACCCTAATTTAACCCTCTCCACTTAAAATAAGTGAGAAACATAATGGGCTAAAATATTTGGGCATTTATCCACATAGGAATGAAGCCCAATACCCGACGGTCTAATCTCATCATGCATGTTACACTAGATTAAAAAAGGTAGATTTTAAGTTCCTTGTGAAAGATGATTATCGGTAAAAATATAGTTGTTATTTTTTCTCAAATGATTTATTATTATGAAACTAAAAAAATTGAGGTAACATTAATTAAGTGGTTTAAGGGTATGTATACTCAAGAATTACCAAGTTTTTGGACTAGCCACCTAAAATACTCAACACCACGCACCTATAGTAAAAAATATCTGCATGAAAATATATTTCTGTGGCTCAGTAAAAATCTTATAAATTTCATATATTGATTAATTTAATTTTATAAAAGTAAAACAGAATTATTCTATTCTATGATTTTCACTATTTTTTTATTCTATTCTTCACCGACATCCATCCATATCTTGTCTTGTCATATATACACTTCTACATCCAATCTATATAAAAATATTCATTATTCAGTACCTGAGTTTTATTTTATTTCTTTTTTTTCTTTGCATTTTAGGATAAATATAAAATATATTTTTTTTAGGATAAATATAAAATACTACTATACTTATAATGCATTCTTCACGTTTCTAGAACTTGCTACAGGCTAAGTCTCTCTCTCTCTCTGCCCCTTTTCTTAAATTCCCTTAACATTATTCAACCTTTCAGTCCTATTTCTTTGAGCTCTGACATCCAAAAATTAGAATAAAACCCAAAATCAAATACCCTTTTAGAAAAAGTTTTCAGATTTGCTTCTATTTCTATATCATTCAAAAAAAATGCTGCAATTGTTCTTCACAGTGGCTTTCTCTGTTGTTCCTTTGACTCTTTATATTCCACCAATCAGAAGCATGAATCTCTTTGTAGAAACCATGGAATCTATGATGAGAGAATCAAGAATACGCAGCAACAGATTATACCCTCGCCTAAGGGTAGCTTGGTCAAGGATTTTGAATCGTTTGTTTCGTAACAACACAAGGTAGATTTCAATTTTCAAATAATTATAATGACTTTGAACCACATCTTATTGTAAATAATTTTTTTCTTTTTTTTTTAATTTTATATAATTTTATGAGGTTGTTTTTGAGCAATATTGTTCTTGTTGCGGGATTATGTTGTGGAGTTGTTGTAATTTTCTGAGTTTTTTTTTACCTTTTGAGGTGATTCATTGGGTGATATGATACCTCTTCCTTTGCACTATATGATGTAAGTTTAGAAAGAATAATAAAATTTTATGTGGTTCATTTGATTGTTAAGTGTTTATTTTTTGTGGGTTTGGTGTTATTAATGAAATCTTTATGTTTATTTATTTATGATTTGGTAATTTTGTTCTCACACATCATATGTCGGTTATTTTGCACTTTTTTGCGGTATGACAATTCTACAAAACTTTTTTTTGACTTCTTCAATGTAGACCAACACGAGTGTTACTTGAAAGACACTCTCACCGATATTTTTTTTAAGTACTCACTTAATGAGTGCAAGAAGGAGGTCTCGAATTCAGACTCGGAAAACTAATATTTCTCGCGCCTCACTAACATTGCCTATAAAAAAAAGTAGTCCTCACTTAATGATATCTATAGCATCTTTATCGTTGTAAACTCATTTTTAGTTGACCTATTTTATACGTAACATTTAATTCATATCATGAAAAATCAATTCTTATATTTAATTCATATCAATTCTTATAGTTGCAAACATTGTGATGGCCGTCTTATAGTTGATCTCTTAGTATTTCCCTTCAAAATACTCTCTCTGTTCTAAAATATAAAATATAAGGCTCTTTTATTCATTTATATTTGTCTAAAAATATAAGGACCTTTAGATAAATTTATTACTCTTTTTTCAAACATACCCTCATAGCATTGAATGTTTGGACAATTTAGTAATAGCCATAAAAAAATTTAACATATTAATTACACCGTTAATTTTTCTTAATAACTGTGAAAAGTGCAATGTGGTCTTATATTATGGAACGGAGTAGTATTTTTTCCTTGGGGATTAATATTGTTCTCCACTTCCTCTGCTATGATTTGAACTCATGGCTATTTAGGTATAGGTGAAACGTCTTACTAACTAATTGAGTTGCGCTTCATTGTTTTTGTAGTATTTGATTAACCAAATTTTTAAGTAACATCCACTATATAATTTACGGTAATTTAACATTAAAATATAATTTTTTTTTATCTTAACAAACATTAAAAAATATAAATATATGAGGTCAAGTATTAATACGTGGAGTTAACCGTAAGTTGCTTAATTTTCATGTAGTAGTTTAAGCTCACAAAAAGCAATTTAAACAACTAATCATTAAGGGTGGTGTTCCATCCTTACTCGAACTCGGGGGCGTCGATCTGGTGAGTCTGTTGAGCTCCTGTTGAGTCTGACGCTCAAGTCGGTCTAGGAAAATCGAGTGTGAGGTAAGAGAGAAAGTTAACCCGCCGCTGCAATAAATGTGATGGTATTTATAGGTGTCAGGTGGTGTCAGGAGTGAAGTGTATGAGGTTAAATTGTGTGCCCTTTTAAAATTTAAGACCTAAAACCTTCTTAACAGAATGTTTCTCAAGATAAACTTGGATATGAGAAGGTTAGCAATAATAATAACCCACACAGAATCCAAACTTCACTAATGATGAAGAACAAATATGAATAAGCACTAGTAAGATATATATTTGTTTTAACTTGGTTTTGGATCAGAAACAATTAATACTTAGTTAAAACTCTGTTGAGAAGGTTGAGTAAACTAACCTTCTCTTGGTTTGAAAAACAACAAGTAGTTTATAGCGAGTGATCAAATAGTAAGGAAAGCAAGTAAATAACACAGTAGAGTTATAGAGGTTCACCCAAACTTGGCTACGTCCTCTCCCAACTTCCTTGTGAGTATTTCCACTATTTTTCAAATAACTATTACACTTGCTTTTAATCAAACACAAAAGACATTCACAACACTAGCTTTTGATCACACACAAAAGCCTAGTGTTCTCTTACACAGCTACACCTAGCTGTTTTTCACCTCTTAGAATCTCTCTTCTAGTTTTCTAAGAGTCACCTTAATCAAGTAGTATCACCACCAACACTCACCTCTCTCTAGGTAGTTTGATGAGATGTTTACAAGATAGTGTTTACAATAAGGGATTTGGGTTTTGGGATGTTTAATTAAGAGCTTGAATAAAGATAAACACAATGTAAACAATGGTACTTATCAAGCTAGCACACCCTCAAGAAAGATATCCCAGAAGTTAAACTATAAAAGCTTTGAGTGTGGGATGAGAAGGTTGATTGCTTTGAGAAGCTTGAACTTGTGTAGGTTTCAATTAAATCTCATGCTTTGTAACTTCGAAATGAAGCCTTTAAATAGCTTTGGAGATTGGATACAGCTGTTAGAAGTTTGAAGAGAGCCGTTTGAAAGAGCCCAACAGTCCATAGGAGTGACATGATGGAAGTTACAAGAGTTGGCAGCTCTTGAACCTTCTCAGGCTGCACTTTGTGCTTTATCTGAACTTCCAAACCTTCTCATGCTGACATCGTACTCTTCTCTGCAGATGCTGTCCTTCTGTGACTTGACACTGTACCTTTGGCCAAGCTGTTCCAGCTTACACAAACCTTCTCAAGCTTAATGGTTATGAACAAACACCTTTTGTACATCCCAGGAATAATCAAGGATTCCCTCTTTTGATATTTAAAACATTCCAACACATTTATTGCTTGGATACTTCATTTAGTGCCACTGAAGATCATTGAAGAGGAATTAATGTGTTTCTCTTGAGTGGGTTGTTATTCCTTAACCTTCTCAAGCTTGATTCTTCTTATTCTTTAACCTTCTCAACAATGAAGCTTCTTATCTAGGATTTTGGTGTGGTAAACCTTCGTTTGACTTCAGGTCAAAATTTTTGTTGACTTTTAGTCAAACCTTCTGTTGACTTGGTCAATCCTTCTATTGATTTAGTCAATCTTCTCATATTTTAACGTTCTCAAGGCTTTTCTACCCTTGTATTTATTTTACACTCTTTTTAAAGAAAGGTAGAGCTATATTTTGCTATCTTAGAAACCTGTTCTATTCACTTGACAAGCATGTTAGATCACAACTAATCAGAAAACATAAATCTTACTTAGTTTGTATCATCAAAACATAGAAAGAGATTTTTATTCCAACAATCTCCCCCTTTTTGGTGATGACAAACTTGTAGTAAGTTTTGAGTTTTCTATTTTTCAAAGATAGACAATTAAGCATGTTGAACAGAGTACGTAGGTATGTTGAACAGATTTTTACAAAGAGATTTAAGCCTTTATATCACTCATATAGCAAAAGGATAATTATCATAGATCATGTTAAACATTGTGAGTACAGGAGTTTGATAATTATCATATATGAACCAAAAGAGAAATTAAAAACATGTGGTGTGACAAACATATGTGTCACAAGTCACAGAGAAAAATATCCAAACGAGTACTTAAATTGTCAACATAAACCCCCAAAACACTATTACTAACTAAGTAGCTAAAACTTAAATCTCTTTTCTCCCCCTTTTGTCAACAACAAAAAGGAGGGAAGAAAAGAAATTAGGCTTCTACTTGGAGAAGATTCATCTGAGGAATTTGAAGAAGCAGCGGGTTGTGGAATGTCCTGGAAGGGCTGAGGTGGATGGAAATCGGGTGCAGCAACAAGTGGAATTACAGAAGGAACAACATTCTGCATCACCCATTGTTGATAGGCATAATTCCTTTGAGCTTCAAGTCAGTTATCTTGCTGCAGAATTCCAATGCTCATGAGAAGGTTGTTCTGTTGGACTCTCATCTTTTTCATCTGCTTGTCATGCTGAGCCCTCATCTTCATCATTGCATCCATTACTTCCTTTTTATCCCCATAGGTGAATGACTCATCTTTGTCCACTGAGGGTTTGCTGCTTAGGGGTGCCTTGTCAGATGAGGAAAGTGCTGCATTCATGGTTTGGCAATGCGATCCACAAGATCCAAATTGAGCAGGAAAATCCGAGGGATACTTTGATGGACCAGAAACTTCAGACATTCTAGGAACAGATGAATCATAAATAGGAGTTTGCAAAAATCTGTTAATGTTCTCAGAAGCTAGGGTGTTTCCAATTTTAGCAGGAGAGGGATTTGGGTGATCACGCCATTGTGAGAAGGGATTTACAAAGTGTTCAGTTGATCCTTGACCATCATGATGAATTGGAGTGGATGAAGGAACAGGTGTGGGTACTGGTGTGTTCAACATTTATGTGAGGGCAAAGGAGGCAATGACTTCAGGAGTGGTTTCTGTAACACCCTAAATATTTAATTAATTTATTTAATTAAGTATTTATGGATTTATTTTAATTCAGTGAATATAATTTAATTAATTAAAATTATATTAATTTTATGTTGGTGGTATTAGGAAAAGGAGGCGCCACTTGAGTGAACTTGGGCTTAAGTGAAAAGCCCAAGCCCATGATCCATGTCATATGCGAATTGGCTAAGTCTTTTGGGGTTAGGGTTTTGGCTAGGCATTTTGCGAATTGAGAATAGAGAAAAGAGAGAGGGAGAGCGCCGTAGGGAGAGGAGAAGGAGAAAAAGAGGTCGCGAAGTCCAAGGAGCCAAGGGACGTGATTTTGTTGCTGTGGTTTCGTTCGTGATTGTCTCTAGGGCTTCCGTTCTTCAAATCCAAGGTAAGGGGAGTTCTATCTTTCTATATAATAGATGTTCATGATAGGTTGTAGGTTAGGGTTACCCTAGATCTATTCATGCCCTTGATTTGTGTGTAATTTCATGTTTGGTTAGTGATATATATGTGATCATCATGATTTGTGGCTAAAAATCCATTTTTGGTTGTGGCATGGGCGCCTAGGGCGCCATATGTTTGATTTTGTGTTGCTGGAATTGTTGCTGGATTTCTGTTGCTGCAGGTGTGTTGGGCGCTGGGCGCCAGGCGCCAGGCGCTGGGCACCAAGGGCGCCAGTGTGTGCTGTGTGCGTGTGTTGCGTGTGTGTTGTGTGTTGTGTGCTCATATGGGGTGTTTTGGGTGTAATTCAAATTCTGGGCATATTTTACCGTGCCATCTTTTGTATTTACGTGACCAAATTCAATTTTAAGCATTTTGGCTCGAGTGGTTTTATTTTTGCACGCGTCAATTTGGAGTTGTCTCGGTGGGTGTTGCCTGTGTGCGCATATGGGGTGCTTTTAGTGAAACTTCAAATTCTGGGCATATTTTACCGTGCCATCTTTTGTATTTACGTGACCAAATTCAATTTTAAGCATTTTGGCTCGAGTGGTTTTATTTTTGCACGTGCCATTTTGGAGTTGCCTCGGTGGGTGGGTGTGTGCGCGTTGCGTGTTGCCAGGCGCTGGGCGCCAAGGGCGCCAGTGTGCGTGTGTGCTGTGTTGCGTGTGTTGTGTTGCTGGGCGCTGGGCGCCAGGTGCCAGGCGCTGGGCGCCAAGGGCGCCATTTTCAGGATGTCCCCAATGTTTTTATAAAAACTGTTTTTGCTATATCTTTTGACTCGGGCATCCGTTTTGAACGTTTCAAAAAGTGTTGGGAAGCTTTTTTGATTGTCCACCTGTGTGTCTTATTTTTAAAATAAAAACTTATTATTTTCCGGTGGTTTCTGGGCGCTCAAGTGGCTGTCCCCGGTGGTCATTACGGTGACGTTGTAAAGTTGTGTGAGTTCTTTAAAAATCCTTTTTGCCTATAACCAACAGTTTTAACGCTTTAGTGTCAAAATGGATGATTATGACGATGATGCCCTTAGTGGCTAGTTAAATGACATTTTTGCCCTTAGTGGCTATTATTATTGATGTTGATGTGCAAATGACTGTTTTGCCCTTAGTGGCTATTGTTGTCTGATGACGTTTATGGATAAGCGACGATGAGGCCATAAAGGCTAAGCGACGATGATAATAAGCGACGATGAAATATAGCGACGTTGTTGTGTGTAATTATAAAGTGACAGGTGTTGTGCCTCTTATTCGGCAAATTGGTAAGTGACGTTGACTGTGATTGTGTGTTTGTGTGCGATGCATGTCATAGTGTCTCATGTATTCCATGTGCATGAACCCAGCGACGATGAGGCCATAAAGGCTAAGCGACGATGAGGCCATAAAGGCTAAGCGACGATGATGAAAGGTACCTCATGCATATGCCCGCGAGTGGGTTGCATTTCATATAGTCACATGACATCGTGATGAGTTGTTGTAATGATGTAATAGCTGATTGTGATGTGGTTGTTCTAGTGCTGTGACTTTGACTTATTGCGTATCATGTGATTTATTATATGGATTGAATTGGACTCACCCTTCTGTTTGAATGTTACCCCTATGCGGTAACGTGCAGGTGATCACGAGTGAAGACCTAGGTATCTTCACTAATTATGAGTCGGGTCGTCATGCTCTGATACGTAGCACTCAGGGGGGAAACGAACTCGATATTTTAAGACTATTTCGGTTGTTATTTGTTATTTGATGGTTTTCTCTTATTTATATTTTCCGCTGCGTAGTTGGTTTTATTGATGTCACGGTTGTGGTGACGATGACTGACGTTTGAGTTTTTCCCCATTGGGGGGCGTGCTACGTGTTGCACAATTATTTGATGTTGAACTATTTATTTGAAGTACGACGTTTTGATTTGAGTATGTGTAACATTCCTTGCGATGAAAAGAAATTTTGAAACTCTGATTTTTCAATTAAATTAACGGGTAGAAAAGGGGTGTTACATTAGTGGTATCAGAGCAGTTCGGTCTGTGCGGCCAATGTTGTCCTGTCATAGTGTCTTACGACAATTAAGAAATTGTTAGATTAGTTCTGAATTTTTGGTTTGTGCTGCAGTGATAGTTTGAAATGGTTGGGAGAAACGATGCTGCTCTTGCTGCTGCGCTGCAAGCTATGGCTCAGGCTGTGCAGGGTCAGCAGAATGCTGGGGAGAACGCTGGTTTTCGGAGTCTGACTACTTTCCAGAGAGAGAATCCGCCCACTTTTAAGAGCAAATATGATCCAGATGGTGCTATGGCTTGGTTGAAAGAGATCGAGAGGATTTTCAGGGTGATGGACTGCACTGTTGAGCAGAAGGTCCGTTTTGGTACCCACATGTTAGCCGAGGAGGCCGACGACTGGTGGTTGACTACTAGGCAGAGGTTGGAGGCTGTGCAGGAAGAGATTACCTGGGAGGTATTCAGCAGAGAATTTCTGAGAAAATATTTTCCTGAAGATGTCCGAGGAAAGAAAGAAATAGAGTTCCTGGAACTGAAGCAGGGTGGTATGTCTGTGACTGCATATGCGGCGAAGTTTGTGGAATTGGCAAAATTCTATCCACACTACAGTGAGGCGACAGCTGAATTCTCAAAATGCATCAAGTTCGAGAATGGTCTGAGGCCTGATATCAAAAGGGCCATTGGTTACCAGAAGATCCGTGTGTTCGCTGATCTGGTTGATAGTTGTAGAATCTTTGAGGAGGACAGTACTGCACATTACAAAGCTGTGTCTGAGAAAAAGGGCAAGTTTCCGAGTCGAGGCAAGCCGTATGAGGTTCCTGCGGGTAAAAGTTATCAGAGGGCTGCTGGAGGTAAAAAGACTAGTGGGGGAGATGCCCCCCGCTGGCATTGTCTGTTTTAAGTGTGGCAAACCTGGCCACAAGAGTACTACATGCGGGTCTGATGAGAGAGTTTGCTACCGTTGCGGTAAAAAGGGTCATATGGCGGCCGAGTGTAAGGTCAAGGATGTGGTGTGTTTCAACTGTGGTGACTCTGGGCATATCAGTGCAAAATGTACAAAGCCGAAGAAAGAAAGGTCTAGTGGGAAGGTGTTCGCATTGGCAGGAGAGGAGCCTGATGAGAATGATGGTCTTATTAGAGGTACGTGTTTCGTTAACGGTACTTCTCTGAAATCTCTTATTGATACTGGTGCTACCCATTGCTTTATATCTGTTGATTGTTGTAAAAGATTGGGTCTTGTTTTATCTGCTATGTATGGGGATATGGTTGTCGATACTCCTGTGAAGGGGTCGGTGATTACGTCCCAGGTGTGTTCTCAGTGTCCCGTGTCGATCTTCGGCAGGGACTTTATTGTGAATTTTGTTTGCTTTCCGTTGAGAGGTCTGGATGTAATCTTGGGCATGGACTGGTTAGAGAATAACCACGTCCATATTGTCATACCCCAATTTTGTCCGGCTTAGGTCAAAACCCTAATTTTCCCCAAAAAAATAAATAAATAAAAGAAAAGAGCATCATGCATTGCATTTAGGGTTATAGAAGTCATTTCAAAGTTCCTAAAATCATTTTTGGAGTTGGAATGTACTTTTGGACAAATTAGGGTTTTAGGGTCAAAAAGGGCATTTTGGTCATTTTTCGCAAAAAGATGATTTTCTCGCAAAAAATGCACATCCACAAAAAGTACATTTTTATTCTATCAAGGATAATTTTTGTACAATTTTTAGAAAGAAAACCCTAGTCAAAAATAATTAAAAATGTATTTTTCCATTTTTAGTGCATAGAAAAATAAAAAAAAGGGACCATTAAATATTCCTCAATTTTTATTGTCATGGGTGACTAGAAGGAATATTTTATGGTGCCCAAAAAAAAATATGTGACACATTTCCACCAGGTGCACTTTTATTCCCATGACCAAAATTCAAACTCAAAATAAGGAAGTGTCTTCAAATAAGACAAAATACCAAAAACAAGTTTTTTTTCTTCCCTCCACTCCCCGCCTACGAATTCTCTCTCTCTCTCTCTCCAATTTCTTCCACACTCTTCCATTATACCCTCTTTGGTAAATTACTCCACTCACTTACACTAACCTATTTATAAGAAAACCCAAACTTCCCTCTTTGGTAACAATTCTTCTCTAAAATACCCTTAACCCTACCTCACATAAAATATCTCTTCCAAAATAAGAAATTCTTTTTTTCTTTTCCCTTTTTTTTTCCCTTCTAAATTTCGCCCCCCACTCTCTCACTCTCACATTTTGTGTTTTCTCTCCACCCTCAATCCTTGTGATAAGTGATCTCAACCCTCCATCCAAAATCAAAACTCAATCCTAGAGCACATTAAAAGCACAAAGACTAAATTACCCTTAGACCTAGTTTCATCCTCTAAATACCCCCCTCATTCCCACACCTATGGATCTTTTTTTTGGATTCTCATTCTCCTACACAAAACCCTAGCACACCAAAGCTACCCCCTTCTCCCTCATCCATTTTTCTTCAAAAATCAACCATCAAATCCTTCATTTCTTGTTAGATCATCATCACTCCTTCCATTCTCTTCAAGGTTGCATCATCAAATTGCTAAGAGCTAGCAATCTTTGTGTTCATATCATCTCCTTCTTCATTTCTTTGTGATTTTGAGGTAAGCCTTGAAACTTTGCATCCCATATTTAGTTCTTCTTGCATAATCTCTCTTCTACTCCCAACTCCTTCTTGATTGCTTGTTGTTGTTGCTTTGAGGATCCATTTCAAACATTTTGACAAAGACTTAGGGAGCTTTGGGTGTTTGAGATGGGTCCTTGGCCTTGAAGGAATTGTTCTTGTGCTTGATTAATTTCCCTTGCATTTTCTTGTTCATGTCATGAATTGTAAGTTGAATTTTGGGCTTGATTTTTGGTGTATGAGGCTTCGGTTTTGAGCTTATAGATTTAGGGTTTTTGTTGCCTTTTTCTTTCCTTTAATTTATGTGAAGATTAGATGCATGTTTTGCTTGATAATTATCTTGTAACATGGCATGATAATTTAGGGTTTAGTCATGTACTTTGTTCTACATGTTGATTGTGAATCTTGACATGAAATAATTGTGCCTATTTTTGTGCTTGAGATAGTTGTTTGATCTTGTGTGAATGAATGCAATTGTATCAATGTGTTTTTTTTATTTTTAACCACTCACTTACTTTTTACTTTACCATTTCATTAACTTTTCACTTTTACCATTTCACATGTATCATTTCATTAATAAGTTACTTTTCACTCTTTACCTTTACTAATTTTCAAAAATTACTTTCTACTCCAAGTAAAATAAATTTACCATTTTACTTTACCACTTCATTAACTTTTTACCAAAAAAAACATAAAAACATTTTACCACTTTGGTTTTTACCATTTCACTTAGTTTTTACCAAAACATTTTCATCTCATCACATAAAACATTTTTACCTTCATTCAAAACATTTTACCACTTGCATCTTTGCATAAAAACCCCAAAACATTTTCTCATTTGCATTTCAAACTTTTTCAACTTTATAAAATAAACCCCAAAATACTTTTACCACTTTCAAGACCAAAAACATTTCATCTCATTCCCAAAACACCAATACCCAAAAACATTTTACCTAAACCTTTTACCAAAACATTTTCACCCTCATGCAACTTCATTCATCCCTATTTTATGCGACACTCTCATGCATTCTCAAGTATCTATGCCTTGCATAATAAACGTAATCATACTTAAATGCTCATGCATCCTCTTGTCTACTCATTCATGCATTCATTCTTGTATGCTCATGCATTCACATGCTTGCCTAATCATGCATCATTGCTCACATGTTCATTCACCTAACCTAGAATACTCTATGCCTATGATCAATTGTATTCCTTTGTTCTTGATGCCATTTGAATGTCTTGACTTAATTGTGCACAAACCCTTTTACACAATCATGTGCCCTTATAAGACTACCAACATGTGTAGCATAGAGGCATATGTGCCCCTCTTGAGATTGCTTCCAACTTGTGTAGCAATTCTCCTTCACACACAAACACAATTGTTTTGAGAAATTTGCCTTGCATCTTTGACAATTAAATCTCTTGATTATATTGGCATGCTTAATCTTAGTTGATGATCAACATGTTCATGATTGCTTGATTAGTTGAATATGTTTGAACTTCATTCATTCATTTTGCATTTGGTTTTGGACATAGAATTCAATTGAAAATGATTTATTTATTTTCTAAAAACTCTTTTCCAAACCAATTAATTTTCAAAGCATTCTCAATAAACAAAAATAAGCAAGTAGTGGAGGTCACCCATAATCTTTGTTAGTTTGATCTCTATGAACGCTCTTCAATTTCACATGAGTACTTAGCGATGATTACCCATAACCTTTGTTAGTTTAATCATTCGCTAATGCTCGTCCTACTTCGAAAACCTTTTCGAAAATATAATAAAAGCAAGTTGTTACTAATAGTCAATCAGAGCCTTTGTTCGTCTGACTAGAGGTAACAACTCTTTTTGAGTATTTAGCAGTGATTACCCATAGCCTTTGTTAGTTTAATCACTCGCTAATGCTCGTCCTATTGCGAAAACTCACCAAAAAGATAAAAAACAAAAACCTTTCAGAAAAAGAGTTAGAACTACGTCGCTTTGATTCCCATTTGGGATACGTAGGAGCGGGTCACATCCCGTCAAGCATAACAAATAAAAATCATTTTCACAATAAGTTTTCAAACAATTATTTTCAAAAGAACTTAGAACTACGTCGCTTTGATTCCCATTTGGGATACGTAGGAGCGAGTCACGTTCTCGTCAAGCGCAACAAATAAAAATCCTTTTCGCAACCCTAAACCAATCATTTTCACAAAACAAACCAAAAAGTCATTTTCAAACCAATTGCTATTAGTGACTATCACTCAAAGCCTTGGCTTGTTTGATTGTCATGATCACTATCCAGAGTCATTAGTAATGATCACTCAAAGCCTTTGCTTGCTTGATCATTACGAAAGCTTTTCCCCTTTTCAAACATTTTCAAAACCAAAACACCAAGAACTACGTAGCTTTGAATTCTCCATCGCACCGGGAGATACGTAGGAGCGGGCCATGTCCCGTCAAGCACTTTTTTCTAAAAAACCCTTTTTCCCCCTTTCTCGCCAAAAATAAAAATTTTCATTAAGTTTTCCCATTCATCTTTAAACAAGAAATAAATAGGCAAATCTAGGTATTTTTCAAATCAAACGTTAAAACCACACATTTAATTAGAGGTTCCCTTTCGGTAGAAAGGACGTGCGCGGTGCTAACACCTTCCTCGCACGTAATCGACCCCCGAACCGATATCTCTAGTTTTAAAAAGACCATCCGCCTTGTTCAAAAGACTTTTTTTCAATGTTTTGGTCTTTAAATTAAAATATTGGTGGCGGCTTCAAAATTTTTCCACGTTGTACATCGAGAAACCCAAACGGGGATTTTTCGGGGTGCAACAGCTGGCGACTTCACTGGGGACTTTTTAAAAGACGAGGGTCAAGCCTAACTAATTTAAATGCGTGGTTTAATGTATTGTTGATTTGATTAAAACCTTGTTTGCCTTTCTTTCTTA
Organism: Astragalus membranaceus; assembly: GCA_039519185.1. Taxonomy (NCBI): domain Eukaryota; kingdom Viridiplantae; phylum Streptophyta; class Magnoliopsida; order Fabales; family Fabaceae; genus Astragalus; species Astragalus membranaceus. The sequence continues at coordinate 38,178,527 of CM076846.1, read as the reverse complement.
TCATTGATTGTAGGCATATGTATTTGTCTTCTTCTATGTTGTTCCCTATCTCATCTTTTATTCCTTTTCTTTTATTGCTTATGCCCATGCATTCTTCCAATCCCCATGATCCCTTCTCCTTCGCTCCCTTTCTTCGGTAAGTTCATGCATCTTTCCCCCTATTCTATCATGTCCCCTCTTCTTGGCTCCTCTTCTTAAGGTAAGCAATATCCTTGTTTATAGGCATCCTAGGTATGGAGCCCTAGTGTAGACAACATGTTATTGCTTGCTATGGTCTGGACTGCTCTGGTTTTCATTTCAGGTGGGGTAGTGCTAAGGAAAATGCCCTTGACACACACTACACTTATGCTTTGTGATTACATGTTTTGAGTGGGACCATAACCCAGGTCTGCAAAAATTTAGGAGAGTGGATTCGAGTAGTGAGAGCCCATCAGGACCTTTGTCCGTTTGGCTACTTGCGAAAGTTTCAACCCGAGTTGTGCTCTTTCATGACGCCTCACACCTAGCAGTTTGCTGCATTTGTGGGGAGTTTGGTGAAAGGGACTGTGGCTCTGGTGGCCTTGTGAGGGAGTGAATAGAGCTACATGGGAGGATTACCCTTTAAATTGCCCTAGATCGTAGGTTTTCACCTCTTTTAGATCACAAGGGCTTTCCAAATTGTGTGTTTCATCGTTGCATTCAGTTCAACCAATTTTTCCTCAAAAATTTTCAAAAAAAATCAAAAATATGCTTCTCCTTTTTCAATAAATGCCTATGTGAGGTGGCATATAGGTTGCAAATTCAAAATACCACTCCATGCAAAAACACAAAAAAAAGGCATCATTGCATCATTACATCATTCGCATATATCCCCGCATAACATAAAACATAAGTTTCTGCAACTCATGCACGCATCATTGCATGGTGTGGAATCACAAAGTAATATCTTGTCATAGGCACGGTGTGGAATCAAAAGTGAAACAGCGTACACTCCGAGGTGTTTGTTTAAGTTTGAATGCATGGAATGTGCTTTGTTTCGCTTATTGATTCTAACCTTGTTGTGTTTTAAAGAAAAAAAATAATCAAAATCCACCGTTAAGCCTATGGCAAGACATAGTACGCCGTGATTCCCGGCACTAAGATAAACAGGAAATCATACATGTTGCATTGCACTTGCATTCAAACAAGTATTAGTGCATACCGTCTTTTATCAAAAAAATCAAAAAATCAAGAAAAATCAAAAATTGTTATTTTCCACAAGTTTTTAGAAAACATACTACATGCATTTTTTTCTTTGCATTACAGAAATAATCAAATAAATATCTCATGTTGCATGAATTTTTATGACCACCAGAGAGTTAAAAGCTTTATTTTGGAGAGAAGCCATGCATGCTAAAGTCAAAATCAAATTTTGTACTGTACTCTTCAAATGAAAAGCTTATAATTCCCCGACGCGATAAATCCACATTCATCCATTCGCATTCTCATTTCATTCACATTTATTCATTTGCATTCTCATTTCATTCGCATTCTCATTCCATGCGTATTTATCCATTTTGAATTCTCATTCATTTGCATATTTACATCATGCATAAAAAAATGAGCATAATTCTAGAGAAACAATAATAATTCTAAAAAAAAATTGTGATGAGAGGTGAGACGTTCTTGCGAAGTTTTTTTTTATTCATTTTTGGAAAAGTTTAGTCTTACTTAGTTGCAAACTCAAGGTGTTTCAAGGCACTCGGTTTTTCAAAACAGCAGTTTGTTCACATTTTTCAACAAAGCATTGCATCTCACCCACCCCATGATGAATGACCGAAATGGTCCACAAAAATTTTTCTTTCACGTTTTAACTAATGTTAACTCTCTGCGAAGCATTCGTGTAGTAACTTCTGTGTGACATGTGTCTTTATTTTTGTTTGAGTCAGTTAGCGTCCCTACATTGTCATCATCCCTCGCCCAAGTCTAATCCCACCCTGACCACCCATAAAGTACATATCCCCCAGATTAGTGCATAGTTGGTTTTTTGGTTGGTCCCCCTAATGAAATACCACTCTTGGTCCTCCATACTGGGGCAAATTTGTCGTCACTAGATATCTTGTTAACATTGTATTCCTTTGGTGCAAGTCTTTTTAAAAAAAAAATCAAAAAAGCTCGTTAGGTCGAAAACTCGTAAGAGCGGCTTAAGCAAAAATTAGAGCATGAAAAGAAATAAAGAAAAAAGAGCAAATATATGAAAGTAAATAAATTATTGTCCTTGGGTTAATTTTTGAGAAAACAAGCAATCATGATTTGGAAATGAAGTTTGGCCATCATTCCATATCCAAAAACACCTTAAGCCAAAAATCCCAAAAATCTCAATCACCCTAGACAAGGATCAATCTCATGTCAAAAATTGTGTATCACCTTTATCAGCTCACTTAGCTCAAAAGAAAGAGAAAGAAAAATCACACCAAAAAAAAAGGAGAAAGTGGAAAAAGAGAGGATTGATTGAAAAGGAAAAATCCTGAAAAAGAAGCAAAAGTAGTAGAAATGGTGAGCTGATACCATTAAACGCATGAGAGATCATTGTCTAAAATAAACCCTCAAACACTTCCTTTGGCCAATCCTCCATAAACCCTTGACCACGTTACAACTCTGAAACAGGTTCATTTTACCGTGAGGCACGTAAGAGGTTCTCATCTCAATAAAACCTCAAACACCTCATTGAGTCTAATAACTCATTCTTTCATAAACCATTAACCTGGCCAAATCATACCACTAAAAAAAAAAACATCCGTTCCATCAATCATCAAATACTTCTTTGAGCCCAATTATCCCTCCCTTCATAAATCATTAACCATTAGCCACATCACAACTCCAAAGATCCATTCTGATCAATGACCGGTTGCTCCTATTTTCTCAAAGTTTTAATTTTAGGACAAATAAATTTATCTATTTATGACGTGTTTGCTCAAAAAGAAAAAACAAGCAAGCAGAAAAAAGAAAGCTGCTCAAAAGAAAAACAAACAAGCAGAAAAAAGAAAGCTGCTCAAAAAAAAACAAACAATCAAAAAAGGAAAGTTGGTAAAAAGGAGAAGGACTTGCACTCCAAGATGCATTCGTGTTGCATTAAAACAAGGTCTAGTGGTCACCAAGTGGAGCCCCTCCTCATACTAAAAAGTCAAAACTTTCATTGCATTTGAGTTGTTCTTAAAGAGAACCAAAAGTGTGTACTAGGGGGCATTCCCTTCACCTCTCACTCCACTCAACTTTGGTGAGGTTTATTCATTGCCCACCCCATTCATATATCACCCTCAGTTCATAACCATCACCATAACTCTGTCGCCTTTCACAACCCCACTAGAAGCAATCATTTGAAATACCATTCCAAAGTGGGGCAATCCCGTCACCCTTCACTCCACCTAAAGTCGGGGAAATTCGCCCTACGCCCATCTCATCCCCTCGTCATATTCACATCCATGAGACCACACCAGGGCAATTTCTCGACCCACCATGCTAAATACAGCCTTTTGCAAACACGAGTCGGGGCAACCTTGCTCTCGTCAAGATTGGGGCAACACCAAACATCGTGGGTTGAGACAGAATCTCTTGTTTGCCACCCTTCATTCCAAAGTCATGGTATTTCCAATTCATTATTCCCCTACAACCCTGGCTGTTGTCACCACTAGACAGGGACAAGTTATGCACTCAACTTCACCAGTAGCCTAAATCGGGGCAGTTCTACCTTTCATGACTTTGGCAAAAACCTACATTTCATCCCCTCACGTGTCATATCTGTCATACCAAGTCAACTGACTCACTCATCTGTATTTGCACTACTCTACATGTTTATGCTTTAAAGAGAGAGAACACAAGTTAATAATGTGAAGTCGGAAACTCACTCAGTTAACTTTGTGGACCTAAAAATCAATCATCATGGGGCACCATCATAGGAGAGCAAAATAAGCGAGTCTGCAAATACGGTCAAAAAGTTTTGCACATCAGTGTCTGTGAATAACAACCTTGAGATTGCCATGTCTGGATTCAAACCTCTTTCCAAGGAATGATTATTCCAAAGCACTCACCTCTCTGTCCCTCGCATTGAAAGTCTCATTTCTCATCTCAAAACAAAACACATTTGCATGCATTACTATTATACCATATCATAAATCATTGCACCATACATTGTATTTCAACAACAAGTCATGCATCTACCACAACTATTGCATTTAAGCATTACCTGTGCGCATTCATCCATTTATTCAAAAAAGGGGCAAAAAATCATCCACATTTCACCCGTTGCCCCCACCAAAGCATAAATCATTCCATCATGCAGCCAGCAGTACATTTGCATTCGCATGTTATCTTCACACAGCTTATCAATTTCTGTTTCCGACCAACTTCAACATCCATCATTCACGGGCCTTTTGTAGTCCATTTACTTTCGCATTGCACATTCATCACATTGCATACCTGTAACACTTTTTTTGCTTCGATAGACGTGCCAAGTGCCGGTCTCATCATTGCCAAAAGCTTTCTACATCACCAATCATATCATTTGCTACGCATTCATGTGTTCCCTTTATTCACCATAGCATTTGCATCAAAGTATTACATTCGCATCATATTCACATTCGCATTGCATGCGTCAAGAAAAGAAGCAAAATAAATAAGAAAAAGCAAAAAGAAAAATCCGCCCATCATTCCATCAGGTTCAACACCCATGGTATACCCATTTCATTCATCATCCCATGTTCATCACATTACATGCATGACATTGTTTGCTTCGATAGATGTCCAAGTGCCGGTCTCATCGTTGCCCCAAAAAAAAAGAGTTTTTTACATCACTAATCATATCTTTGTACCATGCATGGCATTCGCATCAAAGCATTACATTTGCATCACATTCACACTTTGCATTTCATACACTCATACCAAAGGAAAAAAAAGAGAAAAGCCAAAAAAAAACAAAAGGAGGAAAATTGGTCATTCCATTACATTCATCATTAATCAGCACAATCACATTCATATCTTATCTGCATTCACATACGTTGGTTGTCAACCTCCATGTTCCATCAATTTCAACTCACATCATCTGCCCCGCTTCATTCATCCTGTCGGATGCCTACCATTTCACATACCTATATTGCACGCATACATCATTCATTGCATTTAGACATGCCAAATATAGATAGCTTTTCCCGTCTCAGGTAAATGCATTCATTAGGTATGTTCTAGGCAAATACGCCATGTACCAATCCCAATAGTTTGTTCCCTCAAAGTCAGTGCTCCAAGCGCTGGTCTCATATCACAATTCAGAGTCCCAGTACTCTTGATGACCCCCAGTGGTCCTTCAGAGCCCAAGCGCTCCTTCAGACCATCAATGGTCCTTCAATCCAGATCGCGCGTCGCGTTATCGAGCAACCGACGGATCATCCGACCCCAGGTCCTTCAGACTAGCTGTGCCCGCCTAAAAAACACAGTGGACGTCCTTCGAGGTGAGTAAATCAAGTCAATGACCTGACCTTGCCACCCATGGCCGCTCGAAAAAGGCCACCCCCAAGCAGACCGTTTTACTAGTACCGTTGCTAGTTTGCGCTCCATCAGACCCATTGGTCCATCAGGCTTAGGCGTGCCCTTCATACCTCGTCGGTCCTTCAGTCTAACTCCAATCAATGCGCCAAGCATCGACTGCGAATTAGACCATCAGAGCCCAGTGCTCCTTCAGATCCCCGGTGATCCTTATTTACTCTAGTTCTATGCCAACCCAATTTTTCAAGAATTTCTATAAAAAAAAAGAGAGCTGATCAGGAAAAAATAGTCAGACCAAAAGAAGAACTTCAGGAATAGCATTTCATTGCATTCATCATTACACCAAAATCATGAGCATTGCATGCATCCGCATAACATGCCCTTGCATAACATGCACCCATACTCCATGCACCATTCCTTGCATCAACTAATGTATGCAGGTACCTCAATCCAATACAGCAGCATCGGTCATTTCAAATCAACCAATCAACAGAATTTGTGAGCCCTCTCTGCTCCCCATGAGCCCTCTGTGCTCATCCTGAGCCCTCTGCGCTCCCCCTGAGCCCTCTGCGCTCATCCTGAGCCCTCTGTGCTCCCCCTGAGCCCTCTGTGCTCCCCCTGAGCCCTCTGTGCTCCCCCTGAGCCCTCTGTGCTCCCCCTGAGCCCTCTGTGCTCATCCTGATCCCTCTGTGCTCATTCGGAGCCCTCTGTGCTCCTCCTGAGCCCTCTGTGCTCCCCCTGAGCCCTCTGTGCTCCCCCTGAGCCCTCTGTGCTCCCCCTGAGCCCTCTGTGCTCCCCCTGAGCCCTCTGTGCTCCCCCTGAGCCCTCTGTGCTCCCCCTGAGCCCTCTGTGCTCATCCTGAGCCCTCTGTGCTCCCCCTGAGCCCTCTGTGCTCCCCCTGAGCCCTCTGTGCTCCCCCTGAGCCCTCCGTGCTCCCCCTGAGCCCTCCGTGCTCCCCCTGAGCCCTCTGTGCTCCCCCTGAGCCCTCTGTGCTCCCCCTGAGCCCTCTGCGCTCATCTTGAGCCCTCTGTGCTCCTCCTGAGCCCTCTGTGCTCCTCCTGAGCCCTCTGCGCTCATCGTGAGCCCTCTGTGCTCCCCCTGAGCCCTCTGTGCTCCCCCTGAGCCCTCTGTGCTCCCCCTGAGCCCTCTGTGCTCCCCCTGAGCCCTCTGTGCTCCCCCTGAGCCCTATGCGCTCATCCTGAGCCCTCTGTGCTCCTCCTGAGCCCTCTGTGCTCCCCCTGAGCCCTCTGTGCTCCCCCTGAGCCCTCTTTGCTCATCCTGAGCCCTCTGTGCTCATCCGGAGCCCTCTGTGCTCCCCCCTGAGCCCTCTGTGCTCCCCTGAGCCCTCTGTGCTCCTCCTGAGCCCTCTGTGCTCCCCCAGAGCCCTCTGCGCTCATCCTGAGCCCTCTGTGCTCCCCCTGAGCCCTCTGTGCTCATCCTGATCCCTCTGTGCTCATCCGGAGCCCTCTGTGCTCCCCCCTGAGCCCTCTGTGCTCCCCCTGAGCTCTCTGTGCTCCTCCTGAGCCCTCTGTTCTCCCCCTGAGCCCTCTGCGCTCATCCTGAGCCCTCTGTGCTCCCCCTGAGCCCTCTGTGCTCCTCCTGAGCCCTCTGTGCTCCCCCTGAGCCCTCTGCACTCCTCCTGAGCCCTCTGCGCTCATCCTGAGCCCTCTGTGCTCCCCCTGAGCCCTCTGTGCTCCTTTTGAGCCCTCTGTGCTCCTCCTGAGCCCTCTGCGCTCATCCTGAGCCCTCTGTGGTCCTCCTGAGCCCTCTGCTCCTCCTGACCCCTCTGTGCTCATCCTGAGCCCTCCGCGCTCATCCTGAGCCCTCAGTGCTCCTTCTTTTTCGCGTTCTTTACCACTTTATTTCCTGCTTTTGCACGCCAAGTGTTAAACTCACAAATCGTTGTTTTTACATTAGCACGCCAAGTGGTGATTCAAAAAAATCTAATCTGTTTTTGCATACATATTGCATTTTTCATCTGACATCAACAAAAACAAAAAATGAGAAAAGAAAAATGGGAAAATTCGGATTTTTACCTAAGGAGACAAAATAGGTATAATTCCTGAATTCTTTATCTCTATTTTGCCTCGGAATATGTTTCAGCCAATCCATATTCCTCGTTAAAATCCAGATAAAGAGGGGCAGCTGTCATACCCCAATTTTGTCCGGCTTAGGTCAAAACCCTAATTTTCCCCAAAAAAATAAATAAATAAAAGAAAAGAGCATCATGCATTGCATTTAGGGTTATAGAAGTCATTTCAAAGTTCCTAAAATCATTTTTGGAGTTGGAATGTACTTTTGGACAAATTAGGGTTTTAGGGTCAAAAAGGGCATTTTGGTCATTTTTCGCAAAAAGATGATTTTCTCGCAAAAAATGCACATCCACAAAAAGTACATTTTTATTCTATCAAGGATAATTTTTGTACAATTTTTAGAAAGAAAACCCTAGTCAAAAATAATTAAAAATGTATTTTTCCATTTTTAGTGCATAGAAAAATAAAAAAAAGGGACCATTAAATATTCCTCAATTTTTAAGTGACAATTTTTATTGTCATGGGTGACTAGAAGGAATATTTTATGGTGCCCAAAAAAAAAATATGTGACACATTTCCAATAGGTGCACTTTTATTCCCATGACCAAAATTCAAACTCAAAATAAGGAAATGTCTTCAAATAAGACAAAATACCAAAAATAAGTTTTTTTTCTTCCCTCCACTCCCCACCTACGAATTCTCTCTCTCTCCAATTTCTTCCACACTCTTCCATTATACCCTCTTTGGTAAATTACTCCACTCACTTACACTAACCTATTCATAAGAAAACCCAAACTTCCCTCTTTGGTAACAATTCTTCTATAAAATACCCTTAACCCTACCTCACATAAAATATCTCTTCCAAAATAAGAAATTCTTTTTTTCTTTTCCCTTTTTTTTCCCTTCTAAATTTCGCCCCCCACTCTCTCACTCTCACATTTTGTGTTTTCTCTCCACCCTCAATCCTTGTGATAAGTGATCTCAACCCTCCATCCAAAATCAAAACTCAATCCTAGAGCACATTAAAAGCACAAAGACTAAATTACCCTTAGACCTAGTTTCATCCTATAAATACCCCCCTCATTCCCACACCTATGGATCTTTTTTTTGGCTTCTCATTCTCCTACACAAAACCCTAGCACACCAAAGCTACCCCCTTCTCCCTCATCCATTTTTCTTCAAAAATCAACCATCAAATCCTTCATTTCTTGTTAGATCATCATCACTCCTTCCATTCTCTTCAAGGTTGCATCATCAAATTGCTAAGAGCTAGCAATCTTTGTGTTCATATCATCTCCTTCTTCATTTCTTTGTGATTTTGAGGTAAGCCTTGAAACTTTGCATCCCATATTTAGTTCTTCTTGCATAATCTCTCTTCTACTCCCAACTCCTTCTTGATTGCTTGTTGTTGTTGCTTTGAGGATCCATTTCAAACATTTTGACAAAGACTTAGGGAGCTTTGGGTGTTTGAGATGGGTCCTTGGCCTTGAAGGAATTGTTCTTGTGCTTGATTAATTTCCCTTGCATTTTCTTGTTCATGTCATGAATTGTAAGTTGAATTTTGGGCTTGATTTTGGGTGTATGAGGCTTCGATTTTGAGCTTATAGATTTAGGGTTTTTGTTGCCTTTTTCTTTCCTTTAATTTATGTGAAGAATAGATGCATGTTTTGCTTGATAATTATCTTGTAACATGGCATGATAATTTAGGGTTTAGTCATGTACTTTGTTCTACATGTTGATTGTGAATCTTGACATGAAATAATTGTGCCTATTTTTGTGCTTGAGATAGTTGTTTGATCTTGTGTAAATGAATGCAATTGTATCAATGTGTTTTTTTTTATTTTTAACCACTCACTTACTTTTTACTTTACCATTTCATTAACTTTTCACTTTTACCATTTCACATGTATCATTTCATTAATAAGTTACTTTTCACTCTTTACCTTTACTAATTTTCAAAAATTACTTTCTACTCCAAGTAAAATAAATTTACCATTTTACTTTACCACTTCATTAACTTTTTACCAAAAAAAACATAAAAACATTTTACCACTTTGGTTTTTACCATTTCACTTAGTTTTTACCAAAACATTTTCATCTCATCACATAAAACATTTTTACCTTCATTCAAAACATTTTACCACTTGCATCTTTGCATAAAAACCCCAAAACATTTTCTCATTTGCATTTCAAACTTTTTCAACTTTATAAAATAAACCCCAAAATACTTTTACCACTTTCAAGACCAAAAACATTTCATCTCATTCCCAAAACACCAATACCCAAAAACATTTTACCTAAACCTTTTACCAAAACATTTTCACCCTCATGCATCTTCATTCATCCCTATTTTATGCGACACTCTCATGCATTCTCAAGTATCTATGCCTTGCATAATAAACGTAATCATACTTAAATGCTCATGCATTCTTGTATGCTCATGCATCCTCTTGTCTACTCATTCATGCATTCATTCTTGTATGCTCATGCATTCACATGCTTGCCTAATCATGCATCATTGCTCACATGTTCATTCACCTAACCTAGAATACTCTATGCCTATGATCAATTGTATTCCTTTGTTCTTGATGCCATTTGAATGTCTTGACTTAATTGTGCACAAACCCTTTTACACAATCATGTGCCCTTATAAGACTACCAACATGTGTAGCATAGAGGCATATGTGCCCCTCTTGAGATTGCTTCCAACTTGTGTAGCAATTCTCCTTCACACACAAACACAATTGTTTTGAGAACTTTGCCTTGCATCTTTGACAATTAAATCTCTTGATTATATTGGCATGCTTAATCTTAGTTGATGATCAACATGTTCATGATTGCTTGATTAGTTGAATATGTTTGAACTTCATTCATTCATTTTGCATTTGGTTTTGGACAGAATTCAATTGAAAATGATTTATTTATTTTCTAAAAACTCTTTTCCAAACCAATTAATTTTCAAAGCATTCTCAATAAACAAAAATAAGCAAGTAGTGGAGGTCACCCATAACCTTTGTTAGTTTGATCTCTATGAACGCTCTTCAATTTCACATGAGTACTTAGCGATGATTACTGGTGTGGTTTATTATATGCAAGTATACATAGTCACACAAGTAATAAAGTGATAAGAAAGGTCGAACCCACAGGGATTATGTATTGTAAATTTTTGTAGTTCAAAGTGTACACTTAGTGTGTCTACACTATTCAGTATTTTTGGTTTGGAGTTTTCAAAGTAAGTAAAATAATAATAAGCAATAAAATGTGTGAGAAATCAGTTGGAAAAAGCAGTTGAGATGTTTTTACCAAGTACTTTACTTCTAAATGTTTTAATGGAGTATGTAGTGTGGGAACACTGGATGTAGGTGCATCAGTTCGTGCCTTTCAGCACTTCTCTTCAGAGTTTCATTACAAGCTCTTATGATCTTTGTTTTCTACAGTAAAGAGAGGTTTGTCAATTCCTCCCTTGCCTCCTAACAATGATCCAAGTTGCTAAATAGGTTCACTCTTGTAATTTTATTATCCTAAGAACTATGCTATCCTATGTCTAGGTTTTAGCATATATTTAACAAGGTTTCCTTTATTAAATACTTGTCCTTATTAACTCTTGAGTTCATAAATGTAGCCCATGTCTGCTACTACAAGTTTTTACCTATTCTAAAGTGATCAATTCCATAATAAGTTGAAAGAAGTATTATGCAAGAGTTTAAAGTGTTTACACTACATAAACCATAATAACATATTTAGAAGTTCATTACAAGGTTAGAACATCTCAACTTAAGGGAATTTACCTCATGTTACTCATGTTATAAAGCAAAGAATATGCAAAGAACATAAGTAAATGAATAATAAGGCAAAAGAACTTAAAAGAGTAGAGATTACTTGAATACAAGATCTTTTGCATTAAGTTCCCAAGTTGAAGTACAATAAAGATTTCTTACACGAATTTCTTCAAAGTAGAAGTGAAGGGAATGGTTGTCAAGCACTTCCTCACCTTCCTCTCCTTAGAAACTTAAAATGAAAATAAACTAAACCTAAACTAAACTGAAAGATAAGGGATTTAAAGATGTGAAAAATGATATATTTTAGGATGATGGATTTGGCTTCTATTTATAGGCTTGAAAGCTTTCCTCTTGCAAGGGGTTTCCTTTGGCGCGAAAGATCAGCTGAGGGGACCGAACATGGTTAGTTTGTTGACAACCAATCAAGCAAGCTGCACAGTTTTGGTCGCTTGCATGCATAACAAAAGAAGAGGTCCATTGGAGAAGTGCCACATGTCTTTTAGATAAGTTTGAGTCTTGCAACTTGATTTTTATGTGTATCGCCGACTTCAGCAAGTGGCTCAGCTCCAGGTGACTAGGCATGACTCCACTAATCAAGTGTGGAAGCATTGAAATGGTCTTTGGATGTTTTGGTGTTAACTGCAGAATTTTAACAGGTGTTGGCAGTGTTTCCACTCCTAGGGTTTCCACTCCTGGTGTTGGCAGTGTTCCCACTCCTGCAGTAGCTGCACTGAACAAAAACATCAAACCTAACAAGATTTGTGCATTTTGCCTAGATCATTGCCCTTTATCCATTTGAATATTTAGAATGTTGTTCCTTGATAAATAAGCTATAAATATATATAAATGTTCTTGAAAATAAGCAATAACTCAAGCTTAATTGTATGAATAACTCTATATAAAATAGAGTTATCACACCCCCAAACTTAAATTGTTGCTTGTCCTCAAGTAACGACAAGAAACAAAAACACAAGATTTATATAATTATGAAGACATCTCAACTCATGTTTTTCAAGAAGTGTTTGAAGTGTATTGATGAGCTTTTCTCTTTTGGTGCTTTTTCTTCCATGCCTTTGCTTTCTTTAAAACATTCAGAGTTATAAAAACTCATTTGTGTGAGTGTGTGGCCCATTGAGTTTCTAATTGGTTCCATAACTGAAAAGAGTTTTTCTTTAGCTTTTTGAAAAAATTTCCATGTTGTACATCGAGAAACCCAAACGGGGATTTTTCGGGGTGCAACACATATCAACTATCGTAGCAAGTCGGTTAGTTTCGGGGAAGAAGATTCTGTTTTGGTATCCGCTAGTCAGTTGAAGAAGTTGAGGAAAGAAGGAGTTTAGCTATTTTCGTTGATGGCATCGTTGTCTGCTGAGAGTCAGGCTGTTATTGAAGAACTGCAGGTGGTACGCGAATTTCCTGAGGTTTTTCCTGACGAAATTCCGGGTGTGCCGCCGGAGAGGGAAGTTGAGTTTTCGATTGATCTTGTACCTGGTACGAGGCCTGTGTCTATGGCACCGTACAGGATGTCGGCGTCTGAATTGTCTGAGTTGAAGACGCAACTCGAAGAATTGCTTGAGAAAAAGTTCGTGAGACCGAGTGTATCACCGTGGGGAGCTCCGGTATTGTTAGTGAAGAAGAAAGGTGGGAGCATGAGGTTGTGTGTGGACTATCGTCAGTTGAATAAGGTAATTATCAAGAACAAGTATCCGCTTCCGAGGATCGACGATTTGATGGATCAGTTAGTGGGTGCCCGTGTTTTCAGCAAAATTGATTTGAGGTCCGGATATCATCAGATTAAAGTGAAGGATGAAGATGTTCAGAAGACAGCGTTCAGGACAAGGTATGGGCATTATGAGTATTCAGTGATGCCGTTCGGTGTGACCAATGCACCTGGTGTATTTATGGAATATATGAATCGTATTTTCCATAATTACCTGGATCGGTTTGTGGTGATCTTCATAGATGATATTCTAGTTTATTCTAAGTCGGAGGAAGAGCATGCTGAGCACCTGAAGTCAGTATTGGAAGTTCTGAAAGAGAAAAAGCTGTATGCTAAGTTATCAAAGTGTGAGTTCTGGCTAAAAGAGGTGAGTTTTCTTGGGCACGTGATTTCTGGTAATGGTATTGCAGTTGATCCGGCAAAAATAGAAGCAGTGTTGGAGTGGGAGGCTCCGAAATCCGCAACAGAGATCAGAAGCTTTTTGGGTTTGGCTAGGTACTACAGGAGGTTTATCGAGGGTTTTTCCAAGTTGTCCCTTCCGTTGACTCAGTTAACTTGTAAGGGTAAAGTTTTCGTTTGGGATGCTCGGTGTGAGGAAAGTTTTATGGAACTGAAAAAGAGATTGACAACGTCGCCTGTTTTGACGTTGCCTAATCCGGAGAAACCGTTTGTTGTATATTGTGACGCTTCGAAGATGGGCCTTGGTGGTGTGCTGATGCAAGATGGGAAAGTCGTTGCGTATGCGTCGAGGCAGTTGCGGGTTCATGAGAAAAATTACCCTACGCATGATTTGGAATTGGCTGCTGTGGTATTTGTGCTTAAGATTTGGAGACACTATCTTTATGGTTCGAGGTTTGAGGTGTTCAATGATCATAAGAGTCTGAAATATCTGTTCGACCAGAAGGAGTTGAATATGAGACAGCGTCGGTGGTTGGAGCTCTTGAAGGATTATCACTTCGGTTTGAATTATCATCCCGGCAAAGCTAATGTCGTGGCCGATGCTTTAAGCCGGAAGTCTTTGCATATGTCGGCAATGATGGTGAAAGAATTAGAGTTGATTGAGGAATTCCGAGATTTGAGTTTGGTTTGTAGAATGACACCTCGTAGTGTCAAGCTGGGGATGTTAAAGATCGATAATGACTTTCTGGGCAGCATCAGAGAGGCTCAGAAGTCAGATGTCAAGTTGGTAGATTTAATTAATGGGGTTGGTCAATCTGAAGATGAAGATTTCAAATTGGATTCTCGTGGTGTGTTGAGGTTCCGGGGTAGGATCTGTGTTCCGGATGATGCGGAGATGAAAAAGGCAATTTTGGAGGAGGGTCACCGTAGCAAGTTGAGTATCCATCCTGGAGCGACGAAAATGTATCAAGATCTGAAAAAGATGTTTTGGTGGTATGGTATGAAGAGAGATGTGGCACAGTTTGTGTATGTCTGTTTGACCTGTCAAAAGTCGAAGGTTGAACACCAGAAGCCTGCAGGGTTGATGCAACCGTTGGAAGTTCCAGAGTGGAAGTGGGATAGCATTGCGATGGATTTTGTGACGGGATTGCCGAATACAGTTAGGGGTCATGATGCTATTTGGGTGATCGTTGATAGGTTAACGAAGTCTGCTCACTTTATTCCTATTAATGTCACTTATCCGGTGTCGAGGTTGGCAGAGGTCTATGTCAAAGAAATTGTGAAGTTGCACGGTGTTCCGAAGAGTATTGTGTCAGATAGGGATCCGAGGTTCACTTCTGAGTTTTGGACGGGTTTGCAGAAGGAATTGGGTTCAAAGTTGAAAATGAGTTCGGCATATCATCCTCAGACAGACGGTCAGTCAGAGAGAACAATTCAGTCGTTAGAAGATTTGTTGAGGGCTTGTGTCTTGGAACAAAGGGGTTCATGGGATTCCTACCTTGCGTTGATTGAGTTTACCTATAACAACAGTTACCATTCCAGTATCGGGATGGCACCGTTTGAAGCATTATATATATGGTCGAAAGTGTAGGACGCCGTTGTGTTGGTATGAGTCGGGGGAGAGTGTAGTGTTGGGACCGGAGATTGTCCGGGAGACTACAGAGAAAATCAAGATGATCCGTGAAAAGATGAAGACTTCGCAGAGTCGTCAGAAGAGTTATCATGACAAACAGAGGAAAGATTTAGAGTTTCAGGAGGGTGAGCATGTGTTCTTGAGGGTTTCTCCTATTACCGGTGTTGGTCGAGCGTTGAAATCGAAGAAGCTCACTCCTCGCTTTGTTGGTCCTTATCAGATTTTCGAGAGAATCGGAAATGTGGCTTATAGGGGGGCTTTACCGCCAAATCTTTCGAATTTGCACGACGTGTTTCATGTGTCGCAACTTCGGAAGTATGTTTCGGATCCATCTCATGTGATCCATATGGATGATGTGGAGGTGCGGGATAATCTCACTGTGGAGACGGTGCCCGTACGGATTGAGGATCGTAAAGTGAAAGTGCTTAGAGGCAAAGAGATTGCATTAGTGAAAGTGGTTTGGCTAGGAGCTGCCGGTGAGAGTATGACTTGGGAGTTAGAAAGCAAGATGCGGGAGTCCTACCCAGAGTTATTTGATCAGGTACATTTCGAGGACGAAATATTCTAAGTGGGGGAGAGTTGTAACACCCTAAATATTTAATTAATTTATTTAATTAAGTATTTAGGAATTTATTTTAATTCAGTGAATATAATTTAATTAATTAAAATTATATTAATTTTATGTTGGTGGTATTAGGAAAAGGAGGCGCCACTTGAGTGAACTTGGGCTTAAGTGAAAAGCCCAAGCCCATGATCCATGTCATATGCGAATTGGCTAAGTTTTTTGGGGTTAGGGTTTTGGCTAGGCATTTTGCGAATTGAGAATAGAGAAAAGAGAGAGGGAGAGCGCCGTAGGGAGAGGAGAAGGAGAAGAAGAGGTCGCGAAGTCCAAGGAGCCAAGGGACGTGATTTTGTTGCTGTGGTTTCGTTCGCGATTGTCTCTAGGGCTTCCGTTCTTCAAATCCAAGGTAAGGGGAGTTCTATCTTTCTATATAATAGATGTTCATGATAGGTTGTAGGTTAGGGTTACCCTAGATCTATTCATGCCCTTGATTTGTGTGTAATTTCATGTTTGGTTAGTGATATATATGTGATCATCATGATTTGTGGCTAAAAATCCATTTTTGGTTGTGGCATGGGCGCCTAGGGCGCCATATGTTTGATTTTGTGTTGCTGGAATTGTTGCTGGATTTCTGTTGCTGCAGGTGTGTTGGGCGCTGGGCGCCAGGCGCCAGGCGCTGGGCGCCAAGGGCGCCAGTGTGTGCTGTGTGCGTGTGTTGCGTGTGTGTTGTGTGCTCATATGGGGTGTTTTGGGTGTAATTCAAATTCTGGGCATATTTTACCGTGCCATCTTTTGTATTTACGTGACCAAATTCAATTTTAAGCATTTTGGCTCGAGTGGTTTTATTTTTGCACGCGTCAATTTGGAGTTGTCTCGGTGGGTGTTGCCTGTGTGCGCATATGGGGTGCTTTTAGTGAAACTTCAAATTCTGGGCATATTTTACCGTGCCATCTTTTGTATTTACGTGACCAAATTCAATTTTAAGCATTTTGGCTCGAGTGGTTTTATTTTTGCACGTGCCATTTTGGAGTTGCCTCGATGGGTGTGTGTGTGCGCGTTGCGTGTTGCCAGGCGCTGGGCGCCAAGGGCGCCAGTGTGCGTGTGTGATGTGTTGCGTGTGTTGTGTTGCTGGGCGCTGGGCGCCAGGTGCCAGGCGCTGGGCGCCAAGGGCGCCATTTTCAGGATGTCCCCAATGTTTTTATAAAAACTGTTTTCGCTATATCTTTTGACTCGGGCATCCGTTTTGAACGTTTCAAAAAGTGTTGGGAAGCTTTTTTGATTGTCTACCTGTGTGTCTTATTTTTAAAATAAAAACTTATTCTTTTCTGGTGGTTTCTGGGCGCTCAAGTGGCTGTCCCCGGTGGTCATTACGGTGACGTTGTAAAGTCGTGTGAGTTCTTTAAAAATCCTTTTTGCCTATAACCAACAGTTTTAACGCTTTAGTGTCAAAATGGATGATTATGACGATGATGCCCTTAGTGGCTAGTTAAATGACTTTTTGCCCTTAGTGGCTATTATTATTGATGATGATGTGCAAATGACTGTTTTGCCCTTAGTGGCTATTGTTGTCTGATGACGTTTATGGATAAGCGACGATGAGGCCATAAAGGCTAAGCGACGATGATAATAAGCGACGATGAAATATAGCGACGTTGTTGTGTGTAATTATAAAGTGACAGGTGCTGTGCCTCTTATTTGGCAAATTGGTAAGTGACGTTGACTGTGATTGTGTGTTTGTGTGCGGTGCATGTCATAGTGTCTCATGTATTCCATGTGCATGAACCCAGTGACGATGAGGCCATAAAGGCTAAGCGACGATGAGGCCATAAAGGCTAAGCGACGATGATGAAAGGTACCTCATGCATATGCCCGCGAGTGGGTTGCATTTCATATAGTCACATGACATCGTGATGAGTTGTTGTAATGACGTAATAGCTGATTGTGATGTGGTTGTTCTAGTGCTGTGACTTTGACTTATTGCTTATCATGTGATTTATTATATGGATTGAATTGGACTCACCCATCTGTTTGAATGTTACCCCTATGCGGTAACGTGCAGGTGATCACGAGTGAAGACCTAGGTATCTTCACTAATTATGAGTCGGGTCGTCATGCTCTGATACGTAGCACTCAGGGGGAAACGAACTCGATGTTTTAAGACTATTTCGGTTGTTATTTGTTATTTGATGGTTTTCTCTTATTTATATTTTCCGCTGCGTAGTTGGTTTTATTGATGTCACGGTTGTGGTGACGATGACTGACGTTTGAGTTTTTCCCCATTGGGGGGCGTGCTACGTGTTGCACAATTATTTGATGTTGAACTATTTATTTGAAGTACGACGTTTTGATTTGAGTATGTGTAACATTCCTTGCGATGAAAAGAAATTTTGAAACTCTGATTTTTCAATTAAATTAACGGGTAGAAAAGGGGTGTTACAGTTTCTTGAGTGGAGAAGGGATTCACTAATGTATGTTGGTATTCAATGTCTTGGACAATCTCATGAACAACTTGTGAGATGGGAGAGAGATTGTTATGGTTTGGAGAAGGTTCAATTTGTTCTTCTTCTTCCATGCAAGGTGGTTGATTCATGTCAAACTCCCCCTGAGCTATACCATCTGCTGGAGAGAGCAAATTTGCAACATTATCATCAGAAGGCTGCCTAGTGGCAACATCAGAAGGTTCCACATTTGTAGGATTCTCTTGAAAAGGTTTCTCTTCAGTAGCAGGGATGACTTCAGATGGTTGTTCATTAGGTAAGTCAACAACAGAAGATTCTTTTTCAACATAAAGAACTATATCAGTGCATGGCTTCTTGACTTCTGCTTGAGAAGGTTCATCTTGAACATTATTGACTTATTGAACAGCATTTTCAAAGGGTTCTTCATCCATGGGTCAAGTGTTCAAACACCTCTTTCCAGCTTTGCGTGGGTTCAGTATCAACATACATGTCTTGAGAGGGTTGCTCAGTTTCAATATTTGGAGAGGGTTGGAGGTTGATGGGTTGGTCATCAATGGTTTCTTCATTGATATTTGGCTCCCCTTGAAAAGATGCTTTTTCTGGTTCTTGGTCAACTGATTTTGGTGGCGAATTTTGGGTTGGCTCATTTTCTGGAGGTGTTTCTATATTGGAGGGTTGGTTTGATTCTTGAGAAGGTTCTACACTAGGGGATTGACTATGGTCTGGGTTATCCTCTTTTTATTCTTGAGAAGGTTCAATTTTTGTGCTAAAAGGCATAAGTCCCATCTGTTTAGCACTTTTGGACCAGAACACAATTTTGTCTTTGATCATTCTTCACCCTCAAAGGATACTTTGTTCAATCTAAACAGCTTAGTCAAAAACATTCCATAGGGGAGAGAGGTTGTTTGCCTAAATATCAATCATATAGTGAAATATGACATATTGCAAATTAATCACATACCTTTTGTACATGTGGTATACTAGGAGTAGGTCAATAGGTTTAACTCTCTCATAACTTCCTGCTCTTGGTACCAAGGAGTGGACTACCATGTTGTGCATGACTCTTGCTTGATCCTTCAGTGATGATGATATAAGAGATGCTTTGGGATTCTTCATCAATTCAGCAAGAACATCTTCTTTTGAGGTAATTGCACGATCATACCAATCTTCACCATATATTGATGCTCCAGAGAAAGGGATGCTTAATGCTTCTGACATCATTTTTGGAGTAATCACCATGGCAGTTCCCTTCACTTGGGTGGTGAAACATGTTTTCTCTTCATTCACAGACACGCTCCCATAAAATTCCCTAACTAGATTGGAGTAGATGAATTCTTCCTTTGACAGAATTCTGTTCCACCCTTGCCTAGAAATGTGAGGACAGAGACCCCAACCATACATTTTTAATTCATCCAAAATGTAGATTCTTCCAATCAAAATGCCTCTTCTCTGCCATTTCTCCTGATCATATACTTGAGAAGGTTGAATTTCTTCAAGCTTCTCATCCATTTGTTTGTCCATTTGATCATGTTCCTCATCTTGAGTCTTTTCTTCGTCGTCAACCTTTCCTTTGCCTTTGTTTCCACCGTTTTTTATTCTGATTTTTGGATTTTTAGAGGATGGGTGAGAGAGAGAGAGAGAGAGAGAGAGAGAGAGAGAGAAAGTTTTGCGTTTGGTTGAGAGTTTTGAAGTGGCCATCATTTCATATATGGTAGTTTCAGAATCATTGTCATTGACAACGATTGGTTCATCTTTCTTTGAGCCAGGACCCTTCATTGCTTTGAGAGAATTGGTTTTAATCCTTGATGATCTTCGTGAAGGAGTGAGTGAGGTTTTTGAACCAGATGGTGTTGCCTTTGATGAAGGAGGAGCAGGAGGAAGAGAGGATTAGGTTGTGGATGCTGGTTGCATGTTGACGGTTTGAGAGTTTGTTGACAGGGGAATATTTGAAATCTTTGTTCTTGCCATTTTAGCGTTTTAAAAGCAGAGTAGAAGAAAGGGAAATGGGGGAAAGAGATGGAGCGAAGTGTTGGTAAAGAGGAAATATTGGAAATAAGAAAGAGAAATGGTGATTTGATAGAAAGGTGTGTACACAGAGAATGGGTAAGGAGAGAGACGTGGACAAGCCGTTAGGATGGGACGGGTTTCAGTTATGAAGTGACATAACTACTGTGTCAGTCTTATTTAAAAAAAAACTGAACACGTGTGTTGTAACGGTTCCCTAAGGCATTCAAGCTACTCAAATGAAGTTTCTCAAGTGAACCTTCTAATTACTTGAGAAGGTTGGGGTTTTTGACAATTCCTCTAATCTTAAGGACAATTTAAAATGTGCAAAGCCTTTTTAATAAAGTTAAAACATTCTTCTAATAAGGGATTGGTAAATATATCAGCTAGTTGATGCTTGGTGTCAATGAAAATTAATCCTACATGCTTTTTCTGAACATGATCACGAATAAAATGATGTTTAATGTCAATGTGTTTAGACCTTGAATATTGGATGGGATTGTTTGATAAATTGATGGAACTAGTATTTGACATGAGCCACTAGTGCTTTTTCGGTCAATCTTATCACCAGCATAATCAGCATCACAATAGCCAGATAGATCAAAATGAGTATTTTTCTTGTACCAAAGGCCAATACTGGTTGTTCCAACCAAGTATCTGAAAATTCTTTTCACAGCAGTAAGATGAGATTCTTTTGGAGAAACTTGAAATCTAGCACATAGGCCAACTGAAAACACAATATCTGGTCTACTAGCAGTTAAGTATAATAGTGACCCTATCATACCTCTGTATTCCTTCTCAGACACTGGTTTTCCCTCTTCATCCTTCTCAATTTGAATGGAAGGATGCATAGGTGTTGCCGTGGCTTTTGCCTCATTCATTTTATATTTCTTGAGAAGGTCTCTAATATATTTTTCTTGAAAAATAAAAATGCCTTCATCAAGTTGTTTAAATTGCAATCCAAGAAAGAATCTTAACTCACTCATCATACTCATTTCAAACTCACTTTTCATAAGATTTTCAAAATCTTTGCATAATATTTCATTTGTTGATCCAAAAATGATATCATCCACATAAATTCGAACAATCAATAAACCTTTTTCAAGAGACTTTTTGAACAATGTGGTGTCAATTTTTCCTCTTGTAAAATTATTTTTGATCAAGAAGCTACTCAACCTCTCATACCAAGCTCTAGGAGCTTGCTTTATCCCATATAGAGCTTTAGCAAGTTTGAAAACATGGTTGGGTTTCTTTTGATCAACAAAGCCAGGAGGTTTCTTGACATAAACTTCTTCATTTAAAAAACCATTTAGAAAAGAACTTTTCACATCCATTTGAAAAAATTTGAAGTTTCTGTAAGTAGCAAATGCAAGTAAGATTCTAATAGCTTCTAACCTCGCCACAGTAGCAAAGGTTTAATCATAGTCAATACCTTCCTGTTGATTGTACCCTTGAGCAACAAGCCTTTCCTTGTTTCTCACCACCTTACCATTTTCATCTAGCTTGTTTCTGAACGCCCATTTAGTTCCTATGACTGACTGATGCTTGGGAGGTGAAACTAAGTTCCACACCTCATTCTTTTCAAATTGAGAAAGTTCATCAGTCATAGCTTCTATCTATGATTGATCTTGTATAGCTTCATTTATGGACTTAGGTTCAATTTCAGAAATGAGAGCCATTCCAGCAGTATTGTCTCTGAATGAAGTTCTGGTTCTAACAGGATCTGAAGTGCTTCCAATGATTTGATCTTGTGGATGGTGGACTACCATTCTCCAACTTCTTGGCATTTGAAAAGGTTGGTCAGTATCCCTTGTTCATCCTTCTCAAGCCTGTTTTCATTCACTTGACCATCTTCTTTGCAATTGTTGACTTCATCAACATCAATCACTTCATTTGAACTGTTAGTTTCACTAAAAATGACATGCATACTTTCTTATTCAGTTTGAGTCCTAAGGTTATATACTCTATAAGCCTTAGATGCTGTTGAATATCCAAGAAAAAATCATTTATCATATTTTGAATCAAACTTTCCCAAATTATCTTTGTTGTTCAAAATGAAACAAGTGCAACCAAACACGCGAAAATAGGCAATGTTTAGTTTTCTATTTTTCCAAATTTCATAGGGGGTTTTCTCAATATTTTTTCTTATGGAAACTCTGTTCAAAATGTAACATGTTGTATTTACAGCTTCAACCCAAAAATACTTTTCAATTTTTGAATCATTTAAAATATTTCTTGCCATCTCTTGCAAGGTTCTATTCTTTCTTTCCACAACACCATTTTGTTGTGGTGTTCTTGGGCATGAGAAATTGTTACATGGTGCTCTCAAGCGCCCTAGTATACTCTACTTGTTCACCTGTGTCGGTTTGGGGTACGGTCAGTTCACCGGGAGGATCGCCCTCCCAATTCGAAGTTTTTTCCTGGAAGTTTCAACCTTGTTGACTATGACAACAGTCGCGACTAGAAACAGACTCGCAACTATGGCAGGGCGGTACGCTCTGCTCTCTCGCGACCCCTACTCTAACGAGTAAGCAAGTCAACTACCTTTTGAAGCGCCAGTCGCGTAAGGCGACCGGGCCAGGCCGAGTCAGAAAGGCTTTGATGACTCAAGGCTTTAGCTCGGCAGTAGAATTAGCTTAGCAGTTAGCAGTGGGAAGAGTCTATTCTATAGAGAAGCCTTAGGCCAAGGAAACAACCATGCCAATCTCCAATACTGAAATTGGAAATTCCTCTTCTCGTTGAGCTTTTAAAGGATGTCAGAAGGGTGCTTGCAAGCCTTGCAAACACAGAAGACTAATGGAGGACCGCCCATCCCATCGACTATCTCTCCTCCACTCCCAGAGTCTACCTCCGCTACAAACCCGCCTGCTTCCTTTTCCTAGCCTTCATATCGTATGCGGTTTCTCGGAAATTGACTTCATTTTAGAGATTTCCCTGTAAGCTTTACCCCAAGGATCTTGCTTTAGTCCATGACCCAGCTTCCATTAAGATTTCGAGAGCAGTGAATTCTGGTTTTGGAGAGGCTGATGCTTTGTCCTGATGCAGCAGAGAACTCTGAAAGACATTTCTTCACTACCATCACCTCCTCAATCGAAGCTTCTGAAAAAATGAATAAGTCATCAGCAAAAAGAGATGTGTAAGTGGGGGTCCCTGCCTAGAGAGCCTGATTTGAATGGCCTCCATTCTTTCTTCTCCTGTTCCCACCGTATGCTGTGGCTGTGACCAAGTCTTTCCATGCACAAGACGAATCTAAGGTAAAAGCGCCTTGATGGATTCCTCGTGTGGCTTTGAATGGTTGGGATATATCCCCGTTCCATAAGACCCGCATTTTGGCACTAGTGATACAAGTCAGTAATCCTTTTGCAGCTGCAAGGCTGGCTAATCGTACGCAGCTGGCTCGAATACCCCTGGTTCTGGAAAGCACATGAGTCCGAACGCTATGTTGAATGTGCTACCGACACTACACTACGTAGGTACCTGTGCAGGTGAGGCGTCGGTCGGTCCTAGAAACGGCGGCAGCGGCGCGAGGAGTTAACGACCGAACGTGCTGCAACCTAGGGATCACCAGGCAGCTCTTTCGCTCTATAGGGATCGGGAAATGCGATTTTCATCAAAAAAAAATTGACACGAAATATTTTCAAATTCTCCCCCATGACCACTTCTTATAGAAACAACATTTGTTCCTTTCTCATTTTGAACTTTCTTGAGAAATACTTTAAAGGATTCAAAAGCTTCATCTTTATTTTTTAAAAAGAGAACCCAAGTAAATCTAGAGAAATCATCAACAATCACAAACCCATATCCCTTTCCACTGAGGCTAGCAGTTTTAATGGGGCCAAATATATCAATGTGTAATAGCTCAAGTGATTTTTGAGAGGTGATCATATTTTTGGATTTGAAACTTGATTTGACATGTTTTCCATGAGCACATGCTTCACACACTTTATCTTTTTCAAAATTTATTTTGGGTAGCTCCCTGACTAGTTCCTTTTTGGAAAGTTTTGAGATGGTTTGCATGCTTGTGTGACCAGCTCTTCTGTGCCAAATCCATTTGTCATTTTCAGAAGACATAAGGCAAGTTTCTTGAGACAATTCATCAAGACTTAGGCTATATAGATTTTTATTCCTAGATGCAATGAATAAAACTTTTCCAGAAAAGATTTCCTTAATAAAACATTTATCAGACTTAAAAGACACTTTATGACCATTATCACATAATTGACTAATGCTTAGCAAATTATGCTTCAAACCTTCTACCACTACTAGAATTTCGTGATTTACCGGCGGGTCTTTTCCGGCGGAAAAAATCCGCCGAAACGTTTCCGGTGGATTTTGAGCACTTTTCGGAGGATATTTTTCGCCAGTAAATTACCGGCGGATTTTTTCATGTTTTCGGCGGTGTCACAGTCCGCCGGTAACTTTCGGCAGAATTTGTGGTTATTTCTGGAGGATTTATTACGAAAAACTTTTTTTTTGAAAAACCAAAACCGCCGGTAAAGGCCACTTTCGGCGGAAGAAAAATCCGCCGGTAATGCTACTGAATTCGCCGGTAATACCGCAATCTGCCGGTACGCGTCTTTTCCGGCGGATAATTGTTTCGAAATTTGAATTTTGAATTCCGCCGGCAATGCCTACAAATCCGCCGGTAATAACCAGGCCGCCGGTAACCCTCCAGATCCGCCAGTAAGCGTCCTTTCAGGCGGATTTTGTGCATCGAAAATTGAAATTTAATATCCGGCGGTAATGCTTAAAATCCGCCGGTACTTGCTGTTACCAAGTGGCTTCAGTCTCAAGAGGGGGTGAATTGAGATTTTAAAAACTTTTCCCCGTTTAACGATTTAGATCCATTTTTCGCGCAGGTTTATGGAAAGAACGAAAAAGAAATAAAAACAGTAAAGAACACAGTAGATTTTATACTGGTTCAGTCACCTCCCAGTGACCTACGTCCAGTCCTCACAACCCTTTGAGATTTTCCACTAACAAAAACAAAGCTTAACCGGGTGCTTTAAAACCCTTACAGACTCAGGCACTCTTCACCTAGGATACCCCACCTATTGCAAGAGCCCTCAAGATATATAACCAACAAGAGATACCCCACCCTTGTTACAACCACAAACCCTAGAGAGATACTCCACTCTCTATTACAAACAAGAACCCTAGAGTGATACCCCACTCTCTAGTATAAACCAATTACAACGATAAAAATAGATTACAAACAAATAACAAAATACCTCTATGAAGGTGGTTACAACAACTTGAAGATTCCCAACCCAATCTAACCCTTGAGAGAGATCAGCTCAAAAAGATGAAGAACTTGAAGAACAGAAGTGATGGTGTGCAAGAGTTATGCGTTTCAGCTTGTGAATATTTGGGTTGTACGTTCTGTGCAGCCCTATGTCTCTATTTATAGATTTAGGAAAAATATGATCGTTGAGCCAATTTCTAACAAGTGAAAAATCGATTGATTGCTTAAAAACACTTAGTATGACAATCGATTCTTTGCTTTAAAAAGAGAACAACTTTAAAAGTGAATGATCGATTGCTTGCTTCTAAAACTAAGTGTGGAAATCGATTATGTATTGAAACAAAATAGGTTTAAAATCGATTTTGTGCTTTAAACAATTAAAACCATGAATCGACTGTGTGCTTCTAACTTCCTAGTGACTACCCTTAACACGGACTTACTTCTTGAGTTGGTTGTGTCTCGGAGTTCCATTTGTCACAAGATATCCACACTTGCAAGTCCACCGGTAACCCTCCAAATCCGCCGGTACGCGTCATTTCCGATGGATTTTTGTATCGAAAATTGAATATTAAAATCTGCGGGTATTGTCTTCAAATCCGCCGATATTTCAAAATTGCCACCGGTAGGGCCCCGTTCCGGCGGATTGTGTTTTTTGGATTTCAAAATAGCCGGTGGATTCGGTTCTATATATGAAACAATTTGTATCCCACTCTCTCCATTATCTCCCTTCCGAAATCTCTCCCCATTTTTATCACTTCTCTCCATTCTCTTCTCTTGTTGTCCCCCTTGCGAATTATCTCCCCATTTTTCTCATTTTTCCCCATTCTCTTCATCAGGTAGTGTAACGCCCTAAAAATAATTTAATTGATTAATTAATTAAGTTATTTGAGGGATTACAATATTTTTTTTTAGTGGAATAATTAAAGTATAATTGTTTTATTTTAGGAGGTGAAAAGAATTAAGAAGGGTGGTGTAAAATGGGCCCAAGTCAATTAGTGACCCAAGCCCATTCCTAAAACCCCAAAAACCCTATGGAGGGGTCTCATTTCGCATTCCACAGAAGAAAGAAAAGAAACGAAATCAGAGAGGGAGAGAGAAAGGATGTCGCGACGGCTAGCAAGGAAAGAGGGAAGGAGAATTGTTCATCTTGGCTTTAGGTAATGTGCTTCTTTGATCCTTCTCTTCAATTTTTCTTTCTCTTGCAAGTGTTGTAGTTTGAATCCCTCATTATCTATTGTTGTTGTCTTCTCCATGACCTTAGTGAGGCCTCGGTTTGCGTAAGAGGAGGAGGGGGCTGCTGCGATTTTTTTGGTGACCTTGGCTCGTCGTGTTGCGGAGATTTGTACGTGACTCCTTCATCGTTGTTTCGGGTCATACGAATTTGAGGTAAGGGTGAGAGTTTCAATTTAACGTAATTGGGTATATGGTGGGTTTGTGGGTTTTTGGTGGTGGTGGAATTCGAAATTGATAGGTTAAGAGGAATGATGGATTGAAATATTATTAATGTTATGCGAATTGCCCTAGGAGATGAAATAGATGAATTGCGATTTTTTTTAGTGAATGGGGTGTGGATAAATTTGATGCTTGGTGAATTGTTGGTGTTGAAAGGCAACTTTGATAAATTGAGTGATATGAGTATGAATATTTGAATGATACCAAGAAATTGAAATTTCACTATGTTGCTGTCACCATAATAATATGCTGCTGTTTTGTCAATTATTCATGTGCTGTTTGCAGAATTTTATGTTGCTGGCTGCCCAATATTCATGTTGCTGTTTGCAGAATTTTTTTTATGTTGCTGTTTGTCATTTAAAGGCATTGCTGTTGCTGTTTTTATAAAAAAAAAATGCTGCTGTTGCAGAATTACATTGTTGCTGTTTGGCATTAAAATGTATTGCTGTTTGCTGTTTCTGTCAAGGAAAAGTGCTGCTGTTTGTGTTGTTTTTTAGCGCTTAAAAAATGATGCTGTTTTTGCTGTTTTGCGAATAAAAATACTGCTGTTTTGCACTGTTTTTAGCGCTTAAAAAAATGATGCTGTTTTTGCTGTTTTGCAAATAAAAATACTGCTGTTTTGCACTGTTTTTAGCGCTAAAAAAATGATGCTGTTTTTGCTGTTTTGCAAATAAAAATACTGCTGTTTTGCACTGTTTTTAGCGCTTAAAAATATGATGCTGTTTTGCTGTTTTGCAAATAAAAAAAATACTGCTGTTTTGCACTGTTTTTCTCGCATAAAAAATGCTGCTGTTAGTGTTGTTTAGCGCATGAAAAAGTTGCTGTTTGGCTGCTGTTTTGCAAATAAAAATACTGCTGTTTTGTTTTTCACACTGTTTTTCTCAAGTGTAGTTGTGATGTTGAAAATGAGATGGTTGTACAAAATTTAGACAAGTTGTACTCGGAGTTTTATATAGTTTGTCACTTAAATTTTAATGTATTGCTAATTAAGATTTAAGGACGTTGTTACTCCAATTTTAATGGGATGTTTTATGAGGAAGTTGTGAATATGATTATGGTGACTATGACGAGTACACTATATTAGTGTTTTGTGATGACTATGACGAGTACACTATATTAGTGTTTTGTGATGACAATGACGAGTACTCCGGGTGAGTTGAATTTGGTGATTGCACATGTGTCCATAGTGTCTCATAGCATGTGCATATTATGACGAATAGGCCTCGGCCTCTTATTGACGAGAATCAGTGACGATGTGCCCAAGTGGCTATTTATGACGAGTATGGTACCATCATGCATATGCCCAGGTGTGGGTTGCATTTTCATGCGCATACATTTTTTTTTATTATGACTGGCGATGTGACTATGACTTGGGTTTTGCGTGTAATGACGATGAAGTTGATGATAACGATGATGTTGTGTGATAGGTTGCTCATATTACTCTACTGTATGCTTAATTATGTTTTGTTGAGAATTCTCACCCCTTCTGCTTGGAATGTTGCTCTATTGTGGCAACGCTGCAGGTGACTGCGAGTGAAGGACATGCTGCCTTCCTTTATAGCTGTTGGGATGTTTTGAGTCGCTCTCTGATATTGTAACACCTAGGGGGCGGGGTTGAAGTTGATAAATTATTTAACAAGCTGTTTAATGATTTTATTGATGTGTTGAGACGTGTTTGAGCGAACTTGGTGAGTTATTGCTATTTCCGCTGTGATGAGATTATTTTGAAGTTTAACTTTTGTGACGATTGCGTTGTTGCACAAATTTTAATGACGCGGGCGATGAGTTTTTATAAATGAAGATGTGACATTTCTTTTCTACTAATTAAATATTATTTTCGAAAATGAAAGTACTCTGATAATGACGTGCAAATTAAGGGGTAGAAAAGGGGTGTTACAGGTAGCATTAGTGACCACAATTTTGTAACACCGCCAGTTATGGAGCTTCCTTCCTTTTACCTTGTTCTTCCGATTTCGAACTTATTGTTTTTAGTTGCTATTTGATTTTTCTAATTGTTTAACTAATACTTTTCATATTATTTGTTTAGTAGTTGATCTTTGGAGTTTGGTTGAAAGTTTTTCGAAGGAAATTGGAATTAGCTTCAGGTCAGAGACTTCTCTTCACTATCGGTTAGTTATCAAGTTATTTGTTATTAGACATATAAATAAATAATTAAATAAATTCGTAACATTTACTGCTTATAAATTTTTAAATGTTATTCATAATTTTTTAAATAAATAAATTCATTTATCTCATTAATAAAAGTTAGTGTTAATTATTAAAAGTTAGTGTTAGTTTTGTTTATTTTATTAACAAAAGTTAGTGTTAATTACTTAAATTAATAATTTTTTAAATAAATAATTTCGTTTATTTACTGTTAATTATTAGAACCATTGAGATTGAATTAAATTGAAATTATTTGAAATTTTATTTGGTATTTAATAATTAGATTATAATTATTCTTGACTTGAGATTGTAATTATTGTGTACTGTTTATTTTGTTAGTTAAAATAGGTATATAACATGATAATATATTATAAGTGATATTTATTAAAAAATATAAGTGTATCATATTGTGTAATATTTATAAGTGATATTTATTTATTGGTCATAATAAAAACGTGTATCTTTAGTAAAAATATAAAAAAAATGCGTGTGTATCGTTCTAATAAACATATGTGATATATATATATATATATATATATATATATATATATATATATATATATATATATATATATATATAGTAGCATTACGTATATCCACGTAAATAAAATGGATCGTAGTTGGATGTATGATAGAATGTATCCTGGAAGAGCTGGGTTGAAGCGGCGTTTTGTACAAGGAGTCGAAGAGTTTATTCTTTTTGCTAAGCGTCAAAAAGAATTTGAGCGACAAGGTGAAATTAGGTGTCCTTGCTCCAAATGTATGTTTCGATCTATAAAAAAAGAAGGCGATGTTCGACTTGATTTGTACAATAATGGGTTTAAGCCAAATTATTAGATATGGACCCGTCATGGCGAGGTTGCAGCTGGAGTTCCTGCGGTTAATAATGTTCTTGTCCAAGTAGAAGGTCTCACATCAAGTCCAGTGGAAGTAGAAGCTTCCACATCAAGTTGTAATCCAATGACTATGGGATATTAGCCGTTTGGTGTTGTTCCAGGGATGATATCTGATGTTGTTGGTGTAAATTTGGATTTCGAAGAACCACAATATGATGCTGAAAAAGTTCCAAACGAGGAAGCTCAGAGGTTTTATATGTTTTTGAGTGAGACAAATAAACCATTATTTAACGGATCTAAAGAACTCTAAGTTATCAATGTGTGTTCGGTTGTTGGGTCTTAAGTCTCAATTTAACGTTGCGGAATTGTGCATGGAATACATGACTAAATTGATGTTGGATGCAACCCCCATTAGAGGACTTTTTCTGCAGAGTTATTATGATGCTAAAATATTGGTATCGAAGCTTGGTTTAAATTCCATAAGAATTTATTGTTGTGTGTCTAGTTGCATGATCTATTATAATAATGAGTTTGGCATAAATGATGGAGAGTTGCTGGAATGCAAGTTTTGTCAAGAGCCACGGTATCGTGTCAGCAAGAAAGGGACAAGCAGAGGTAAACAAGCTCCAAGAAAAGCAATGTTCTATCTGCCGATTATATCAAGGCTGAAGAGGATGTTTACTTCGATGGAAACTGCGGGTAAAATGACGTGGCACCATGAAAATAGAAATAATTCTGGTGAATTACGTCATCCATCTGATGGTGAAGCTTGGAAGCATTTTGATCGTGTTCATCCAGATTTTGCCAATGATCCACGCAATGTTCGGCTTGGTTTATGCTCTGATGGTTTCACACCATATATTCAAGCGTCAACAACACCGTATTCTTGTTGGCCAGTTATTGTTACCCCATACAACCTTCCTCCTGAAATGTGTATGTCTAAACCCTACATGTTTTTAAATGCTATAATACCAGGGACAACTAATCCAACACCTGGTATTGATATATATTTGCAACCTTTGATTGATGACCTAAAAAGGTTGTAGAATGGTGTTTTAACTTATGATGCAGCACGTAGACAAAATTTCATGATGAGGGCGGCTTTGATGTGGACCATTAACGACTTTCCTGCGTATGGAATGTTGTCTGGATGGGGGACACATGGTAAGATGGTGTGTCCGATTTGCATGGTTGACAGAAAGGCATTTACTCTTAAATATGGAGGAAAAACCTCATGGTTTGACTCGCACCGTAGGTTTTTACCTAGCGATCATCCTTTTAGAAAGCAAAAATATGCATTCATCAAGGGGAATGTTGAAACAACTGAACCTCCTCGTAGGTTGACACCAGAAGAAGTTTGGAACAGTGTCAAGGATATCCCTCTTGTGGAAGTCGTTGTGGGTGTTGTTTCTCGTCCAGATAGTTATGGACTATGACATAATTGGACAAAAAAAAGTATTTTTTGGGAACTTTCATATTGGAAAGATAATCTATTAAGACACAATCTCTATGTATAGAATGCATATTGAAAAGAATTTCTTTGATAACATATTTAACACTGTTATGAACGTGAAAGGTGAAATGAAAGATATTGAGAAGGCTAGGAAGGATGTGGATCATTACTGCAGGCGAAAGGATTTGTTGTTGGTTGAGCAAGCTAACGGTAGGACACTGAAACCCAAAGGAAATTATGCTTTATCTACGGAGCAAGCGAAAGCAGTTTATCGGTGGATTTCTGAGTTGAAAATGCCAGACGGTTATTCTTCCAATTTAGCAAGATGTTCCGATGTGGATAATGGGAGGTTACATGGGATGAAGAGCCATGATTGTCATGTATTCATGGAGTGCTTACTTCCTATTGCCTTTAGTTCGTTGCCAACACACATTTTGAATCCACTCATTGAAATAAGTCAATACTTTAAGAATTTGTGTTCTGCAACGCTAAAAGCGGATGATCTTACACAAATGGAACAAGACATCCCACTTACCTTATGCAAGTTGGAGAGAATATTTCCGCCTGGTTTCTTTGATTCTATGGAGCATCTTCCTGTTCATCTCGCATATGAAGCTAAACTTGGCGGACCTGTCCAATACAGATGGATGTATCCATTTTGAAAGGTTAGTTAATATATAAAAGATGTTTAATATATATATATATATATATAAATTAGATTAGATGATTATTAACATATCATTTTCTCTAGGTTCATGGGTGATTCAAAAAGATCAGTTGAAAATAAAGCTAGAGTTGAAGGATCGATATGTTTTTCTTACTGACACCGTGAAACAACCCATTTTTTGTTCTTATTATTTCAAGAATGAAATTGCTCCTAGAAGTAGTCGAAATGAAATGGAAATTGAATGTCCGAGACATCATTTAGGTTTGTCTGTCTTTTGTCCCCCTGGCCGTCAGTCTGGAAAGGAGTCAATTCACTAGCTAACAGAAGAAGAGTTAAATTCAGCCCATGTTCATGTCTTGATAAACTGTACTGAGGTCCAACCATTCATTGAGTATGTATTTCTCAACCTAGCTATCTCAATTAGTTAATAAAGTACACACTTGTGTAACAATTAATAATTTCTTATTAGGGAGTTCTTGTCATCAGAGGAAGTAAGTGAAGAACAATCTTCTGCTCATATTCATGCGCATTTTCCAATGTGGTTTAGGCAACGTGTTTATTCCCTCCTGCAAACTCCTACCAACAAACACTTGAGGAACTTATCTGACAGTCCTCGAAGATGTGTTAAAGAATGGCACACATACTTTGTCAATGGATACAAATTTCACACTAAGGAATGGACAGGGGGCAGAGAAATGGTCAATAGTGGAGTTTGCATGAAGGGTGTCACTGGGAGAGGAGAAGATGATTTCTATGGTGTGGTTGAACACATATATGAACTTGCATACCCTTATCTAGATTATAGTCAATAGGTGGTGGTTTTTTATTGTAATTGGTTTGATCCGTCTGCTCGAGGAACAAAGTTTAATCCAAAGTCAAATACAGTGGACATTAAAATGAATAGTAGATATCGACTGTATGATCCATTCGTCATTGCACAAAATGTGAGACAAGTCTATTATGTCTCTTATCCAACAACACGGACTGATCGACGTGGTTGGTGTGTCGCAACTAAGACAAAACCAAGAGGTCGCATTGAGACAAATGATGATACGGTGGAAGACGTGCCATATCAAATGGATGAAATGTCCAATGTAAATGAAGTGATTGAAGTTGAACCCATTACTCGTTTATGTGATGAGCCAAACACGGGTGATGAAGTCAATGAAGAAGAAGATACAGATCATGGCGAAGCAGCCGATCACGTCGGTGTATCAGGAATTCACTCATCTGATGATGATGGTGATTTTGAGAAAGAATGAGATTCAAATTAATTATATGATCTTATTTGTAATTAATTAATTTGTTATTATGAAATAACATTTATATTTATTAGACTTGATTCATGTATGTTATTCATCATTTATGTGTTATTCATTATTATTTATGTTATTCATTATATATATATATATAGTCATGGCATCGGGATCAGGATCTGATCATGACTCACCTCATGACCCACCTGTACCACCGATTGATAGTGGGAGGAAGATTTCTACTTCTTTACACGGGCGTCGTCGTCGTCAAATTCAGGTCGTTGTTAGTGGCCCATTTG
The DNA here is from genome assembly GCA_039519185.1 of Astragalus membranaceus. Lineage (NCBI taxonomy): Eukaryota > Viridiplantae > Streptophyta > Magnoliopsida > Fabales > Fabaceae > Astragalus > Astragalus membranaceus. Next base: position 38,145,071 of record CM076846.1, on the reverse strand, counting down.
TGCCTCCACCTAGTACGGATTATGGCAGTGGACCTAGTACGCTGAGTCGCCAATTTGTGCCTCCACCCGGTACTGACATACCCCCGGCAGATGCAAATGGGATACACACGTATAACATTAATAATGAGGTGATTGAGGTTACGTCTGACGGTCGTATCGTAGTGAAGGTTGCTGCCCAGCAGTAAGTATTTATTAATGATATTTGTTAATGATATTTGTTGGATTTATTAAAACCTTAAATATAAATAAATTATTATATAAAAATTTATCTTTTTTATGTACAGGTTTATTCCTGGGAGGATGGCATCCGGCACAATCACAAATATCATCAAGGAGAATTACACTAAACCCTGGATGAATTGGACAGAGATCAGAAAAAATCCGGATGCCAAAAGACGATGGTTAATGCTTTCAGAGTAAGTTTGTTTAATTGATTAATTTTGTTGAATTGATTAATTTGTTTTTATTAACAAATTAGTTAAATTTGTTTAAATAGGAAAAAATGGCATGGCTTCCAAAGGAGTCAAAGGAAGTTGAGAAAACATTTCATAAAAGAGCTTCTCACTGTTTTTCTAAAATGCTCCGGGATGTGCGTAATAAGGATGAGCAACCGACGTGGATCGGTGATTCTGATTGGCAGGAGCTCAAACTGAAATGGAACGACCCTGACTATAAAGCAAAATGTGACAAAAGCCAAGAAGAACTGTGCTTCTGAAAAAGGTGGTTGCATAAACACAGCTGGTTCTATCAATGTTGCTGAACATCTCAGACGCTTGGTAAATTTATTAATTGATTAAATTTATATTATACATACGTATTTTATATTTTATTAAATAATATTAAATAAATAACTATGTATATAGGAGGCCATCTATGGTCGGCCAGTTACTTTGCCTGAATTACACCGCCACCTTCATGTGCGAGAGGGGACGGGTGAGTATCTCGATGACCGGTCGAGAAATATTCAGGTAAATAACGTTTATTATTTATATATTGTTTTTATTATATTATATTATATTATATATTACATTACATACTAATAGTTATTCATTTCTTGGTTGTTACTTTCAGGAAAATTTCTCTGATTGGCACATCGAGTATCGTGAAACTCAGCAGAGTAGTGGCAGCACTGAGATTGATCCTGCTGAGGAAAGTCGACCGGCTTTTCATGCTTGGCAGCAATCTGTTGGTCCAACTAAAAGTGGTCGTTTAGTAGGAGCAGGTGGTATGAGCCCGTCTGCTTTCCAAAATTCCATTATTCTGAATCTGAAGTCATCATCTTCTTCAGAAAGAAATACTGGTCGCTCTCATGTCCCTACTCCTTCAGAATTAAACGATGTTCAGCTATTGACGCAGAAATTAAGCGATGCACATCGCGAGATGAATGAGCGACAGAACAAATATGAACAGGAATTAGAGGATATGCGGGAGCAGCAGAGGTTGAATGACGAGCGCTGGAAGTTCATAATGGATAATATGTCTCAACACCTGAGGTCATGTTTGCCATCATCGCCATCATTTTATCCATCGTACCAGATGCAGCAGCCTTACTGCGGTGCTTTTCAGCCATACTCTGGTGTCTTCCAGCCTTATGGTCAGCCGTACTCTGGTTTCAACTCTCAGCCCCAGTAGCAGCCCCAGCAACAGTTCAACACATAACCCAACCCGAAATTTAATATATGGTTTGATGTGGACCCCGACCCCAACAACAACCCGGCCAGAAGCTACTATGGTGATTATGACTAGCAGTTTTAGTCGTTTTATTAGATATTTTAATTTGCATTTGTTGGATATTTCATTTTATATTTTGTAATGGATATTTTAATTAGTACTTTCTTGGATGGATATTATGGAAATTTTATCATTTTGAATTATTATTCAATTCTCGTTTAATTAGTAATTACTTAAATAACAAATATAAATATAAAATATAAAATATAAATATTATAAATTAATAATATTTATTTTTTGAATTACATAAAAAATTTCAAAAATCTGTTTTAAAAAAAAAATCAAAATAATTAAATAATATTTATTTTTTAAATAACGAATTAAAAAAAACTATTTTTAAATAAATAAATTACCGGCGGATTTTTAAATATTACCAGCAGATTTTTTAAAACTCGTTTATTTAAATATTAACGGTTACCGGCAGATTTTGTGTAGGTTCCGGCGGATTCTCGGAAATTACCGGCAGTTTTTTAAATGATTTTCCGGTGGAATTTGGGATGATTTCCGGTGGTTTTTTCGCCGGTAATTTCCGGCGGATTGGAAAATTCCAATCCGCCGGTAACCGTTACCGGCGAACGATTTTCCGTCGGAAAAAATCCGCTAGTAAGTCCGCATTTCCGGCGGATTTTTTCGCCGGTAATCCGCGAATTTCTTGTAGTGTACATACTGAACATTTTTTATTTTGGGAGAAGAAGAATTACCTATAGTACCTATAACTTTGATGCAAGCTTGGTCATCATTGCCAAAGACAACATAGCCTCCATCTATTCTCTCCATAGAGAGAAATTTATCCTTTTCTCCTGTCATGTGCCTCGAACATCCACTGTCTAAGAACCACAGCTTTTTCTTGGATGCTAAGAGGCATTCCTGTTTCAGAGGTTAGTAGAGTTTTAGGTACCTAGAATTTCTTGGGTCCTTCTTGGTTAGTTTTCTTCCAATAGAAGTTTCCCTTATGTCTGAAACATGCAGAAATATTATGACCAAACATCTTACAGTATGTGCATTTCAATCTTGGCTTTCTAACTCTTGAAATAGTTCTAAAACTTTGTTCAACGTGTCTTTCTAAAGGTTTCTCAAAAGATTTTTGATTTTGAATAGACATGGCTAGTTCTTCAGTTAAAGTCAAAAATTTTCCCTTGAGAAGGTAGTTTTTCTTTTCAAGATCTGAATATGCAAGATTTGATTTTTCAGTCAACTTATCATTCAGGAGTTTGTGTTGTTCAAAAAGCTTGAAATGTGAATGCTGAAGAGTATGAACAGTTTTCATCAAATATTCATTTTGTTTTTTAAGTTCCTCATTTTCTATTTTTGCATCATAAAGTTGATTTTTGAACATCACACACTTTTGAGATAAAGTATTTGAATCAGCTAATAAGTTTTCAAAAGCATATTCAGTTTCATTGCATGATGCACAAGTAGGTGGTCTAAAAGTGATTACCTCTTCGAGATCGGAATCACCCATGACACATGAGTTGGTAGATTCCTTACTTGATGTAGGATATGTTTGAGAAGGTTCCTCAAACTCTGCCCTGAGACAAAAATGAGCAGAGTCTTCTGTTGGAATAAAAATCTCTTTCTATCTTTTGATGACACAAACTAAGTAAGATTTAAGTTTTCTAATTAAGTGTGATCTAACATGCTTGTCAAGTGAATAGAACAGATTTCCTATATAGCAAAATATGGCTCTACCTTGGACTAAAAAAAGTATAAAAATACAAGGGTAGAAAATCCTTGAGAAGGTTGACTAAGTCAACAGAAGGTTTGACCAAGTCAACAGAAGGTTTGACCAAAAGTCAGCAGAAGGTTTGGCCAGAAGTCAACAAAAGGTTTGACCAGAAATCAAATCAAAGTTGACCTCACCAAGATCCTAAAGAAGTTAGTTCATCTTTGAGAATGTTAAAGAGTAAGAAGAATCAAGCTTGAGAAGGTTAATGCAACAGCAACCTACTCAAGAGAAACACATTAATCTCTTTTCATATGAACATCAGCACATTAAATGTTTATCCAAGCAATAAATGTGTTAGAATGTTTCAAACACCAAAAGAGATACTCATTGATTATTCCTAGTATCAACAAAAGGTGTTTGTTCATAACCATGAAGCTTGAGAAGCTTCGCACTAGCTGGAACAGCCTGGCAAAAAGTAGTGTCAAGTCATTGAGGATCAGCATGTGCAGAGTAGAGTACAGTGTCGGTATGAGAAGGTTGAATAAGTCAGATAAAGCACAAAGTTCAGCTTGAGAAGCTTCAAAAGCTGCCAACCTTTGTGTCTTCCGTCATGTCACTCCTATTAACCGTTGGGCTCTTTCAAACGGCTCTCTTCAACCTTCTAACGGCTATATCCATCCTCCAGAGCTATTTAAAGACTTCACTTCAAACTTACAAAGTATGATATTGTATTGGAACCTACACAAGTTCAAGCTTCTCAAAGCAAACAACCTTCTCATCCCACACTCAAAGCTTCTATAGTTTATATTTTGAGATATCTTTCTTGAGTGTGTGTTAGCTTGATAAATACCATTGTATACATTGTCTTTATCTTTATTCAAGCTCGTAAACATCCCAAAACCCAAACCCCTTATTGTAAACACTATCTTGTAAACATCTCACCAAACTACCTAGAGAGAGGTGAGGGTTGGTGGTGATTCTACTTGATTAGGTGACTCTTAGGAAACTAGTAGAGAGTTTCTAAGAGGGTGGAAACAGCTAGGCGTAGCTGTGTAAGAGTACACTAGGTTGTTGTGTGTGATAAAAGCTAGTGTTGGTTAAGTCTTTTGTGTGTTGATCAAAAGCAAGTGTAATAGCTATTTGGGAAATAGTGGAAATACTCACAAGGAAGTGGGGAGAGGACGTAGCCAAGTTTGGGTGAACCTCTATAACTCTACTGTGTTATTTACTAGCTTTCCTTACTATTTGCTAACCTGCTATAAACTATTTGCAGCTTTTCAAACTAAGAAGGTTAATTTATTCAACCTTCTCAAACACGGTTTTAACTAAGAACTTATAATCTATGATTTAAACTCAAAGTTAAAACCAACATATCTCTAACAAGCTCTTATTCTTAACTGTCCTTCATCATTGAGAATTTAGTTTTCTATATTGATTATCTATTGCTACTAACCTTCTCATATCCAAGATAATCTTGAGAACATTCTGTTAAGAAGGTTTCAGGTCTTAAATTTTAAAAGGGCACACAATTCAACCCCCCTTCTTGTGTAACTTAGTCACGTCATCTTCTTCATGACCTGAGTCAGATTCCTCAGAGTCATCCCATGTAGTAAATAGTGCCTTCTTCTTTGGTGGAAATTTTCTGTTGCCTCCTTTTAGTTTTGGACATTCATTTTTGAAATGTCCAGGCTTGTTACATTCATAGCGCACAGAAGATGTTTTGCTTGTGCCTTCTCCTTTGGATTGATCTTTCTTGAAGAAGGGTCTCCTATTGTTTTTTCTGAGAGCCCATCTTCTTAACCTTCTGGAGATTAGAGCCATTTCATCTTCTTCATCAGTTTTCTCATCATCATCTTCACTTTCTTCATGAGTTTCTACTTGAGCTTTAAGTGCCATAACTTTAGAAGAATGAGGGGTTTTTTGAGAAGCTTTGAGTGCAATGGTCTTAACCTTCTTGGGATGAAGTTCATCCATGATTTCTTGCTCATGCACTTTTAAGGATCCTAGTAGATCCTCTATTTTGAGAACAGACAGATCTTGGGCTTCTATTATAGCAGTCAATTTGGGTCTCCATACTTTTGGTAAGCATCTTAGAAGCTTTCTGACTTTAGCTTGATTTGAGTAGGTATTCCCAAGTGAGTTCAGATCATTTTTTATGGCTGTGAACCTGCTAAACATTTCACGATAGTTTCTTGCTCTTCCATCTTGAATGTTTCAAATTTAGCTTTAAAGTTTAGTAGTACCATATGCTTGTCATCAGTTGTTCAGTTTTCTCTGGCTTTGGGAAATGTAATTCCATCATCAAAGGTTGTTGTAGGGACAAAAGGTCCATCTTCAACAATACCCTAGATGTTTGTGTCTTGAGATTCTAGGAACAGTCTCATTTGATCTTTCCAGTAGTAATAATGTTCACCAGTGAATCATGGAGGTCTATTTGCTGAGGCTCCTTCAGGGAGGAACATCACAGAGTTTGGATTGTTCATCTCTTCTTCCAGGATCTTTCCTCTCACACTGCAAAGTGTGCTCATCCCCTAGGTGAGCTCTGATGCCAATTGAAGTGACTAAGTTACACAAGAACGGGGGTTGAATTGTGTGCCCTTTTAAAATTTAAGACCTAAAACCTTCTTAACAGAATGTTTCTCAAGATAAACTTGGATATGAGAAGCTTAGCAATAATAATAACTCACACAGAATCCAAACTTTTCTAATGATGAAGAACAAATATGAATAAGCACTAGTAAGAGATATATTAGTTTGGCTAAAGTGCTCCCGGGGTCCCTTATCTTTATTTAAAGTAACGAATTAGTCCTTTATGTTTTTTTTTGTCCCAAATAAGTCCTTTATCTTTCAAATTTTTGACACATAAATCCTTTTCCGTTAACAGTGCTGATTTATGTGTCCAAAAAAAGGATTTATGTGTTAAAAATTTGAAACATAAAGGACTGATTTGGGACAGAAAAGGATTTATGTGTCAAAAATTTAAAACATAAAGGACTGATTTGAGACAAAAAAAAGATAAAGGACCAAATCGTTACTTTAAATAAAGATAAGGGACCCCGGGAGCACTTTAGCCTATTAGTTTTAACTTGGTTTTGGTTCACAAACAATTAATACTTAGTTAAAACTGTGTTGAGAAGGTTGAGTAAACTAACATTCTCTTGATTTGAAAAACAACAAGTAGTTTATAGCAAGTGATCAAATAGTAAGGAAAGCCAGTAAATAACACACTAGAGTTATAGAGGTTCACCCAAACTTGGCTACGTCCTCTCCCCACTTCCTTGCAATGTTTTAAAACTCGGACTGGTGGCCGACTCGGTGAAGGTACCGGGTCACTGGGTCAAGGGTCGGACCGAGATGTCGACAGTTGAACCGCATGACCAAAACCGGGACTGCATAACTCGGACTCGATCTCTATTTCGCGAATTTTCAAGACCTATATAGTATACAATATAAATTTCATACCTATATATGTAATTTTTTTTTTGCCAAAACTATTATGTAATTTTTTAAAAATAACTAGGCAAGGTTATGTTTAAAGTGGGCGGCATCATTCAGCTTTTCTTTTGACAAAGGCATCAGTCGGCTGATGCTTGGAAGCTTATTTTTTACTTTCTACTCATTTTATTGTTAAAAAAATATTTGCCCTATTTGGCTTTCTATGCAAGCCCATACCTAATTTACTAAACCCTAAACAATACTCACTCTATCTTCTACCTGCCGCAGATTAAGGAGTCCGCCACATCAATGAGAGATGGCTTCTCCAACTACTTGCTTCTTACAAGTTCCTGCTACAATTACATTGTTTGTTTGGCAATTTTGATATAAACCTTCCTCTTTCTTTCACTCATCTTGTTTCTCTTTTCATTCTCCTTCTACTTTCATCTGGTTTCACTGATTCGTCTTTTTGTTTACTGAAAATGGCAAGCATTTGTCACGACCGGCCGAGTTGTGAAGAACCACCGAGTGAGCGAGTTTTCCGAAAATCCGGACGAGTTAAACGGATTTAACCGAGTTGGGTGCATGTCCGATCTAACACACCACCCAAACCGCCCATGGTACCGATTCCCGGCCGGACCGGTCCGACCGGCCGGTCTGAGCCGAGTTTTAAAACACTGCTTCCTTGTGAGTATTTCCATTATTTTCCAAATAGCTATTACACTTGCTTTTGATCAAACACAAAAGACTTTCACAACACTAGCTTTTGATCACACACAAAAGCCTAGTGTTCTCTTACACAGCTACACCTAGCTGTTTTCCACTTCTTAGAAACTCTCTTCTAGTTTCCTAAGAGTCACCTTAATCAAGTAGTATCACCACCAACACTCACCTCTCTCTAGGTAGTTTGATGAGATGTTTACAAGATAGTGTTTATAGTAAGGAGTTTGGGTTCTGGGATGTTTAAGAGCTTGAATAAAGATAAATACAATATAGACAATGGTACTTATCAAGCTAGCACACACTCAAGAAAGATATCCCAGAAGTTAAACTATAGAAGCTTTGAGTGTGGGATGAGAAGGTTGATTGCTTTGAGAAGCTTGAACTTGTGTAGGTTCCAATTAACCCTCATGCTTTGTAACTTCGAAATGAAGCCTTTAAATAGCCCTGGAGATTGGATATAGCTGTTAGAAAGTTGAAGAGAGCCGTTTGAAAGAGCCCAACGGTCCATAGGAGTGACATGATGAAAGTAACAAGAGTTGGCAATTTTAAACCTTCTCAAGCTGCACTTTGTGCTTTATCTGAACTTCTAAACCTTCTCATGCTGACATCGTACTTTTCTATGCACATGTTGTCCTTCTATGACTTGACACTGTATCTTTGGCCAGGCTGTTCCAGCTTACACGAACCTTCTCAAGCTTCATGGTTATGAACAAACACCTTTTGTACATCCTAGGAATAATCAAGGATTCCCTCTTTTGATATTTAAAACATTCCAACACATTTATTGCTTGGATACTTCATTTAATGCCACTGAAGATCATTGAAGAGGAATTAATGTGTTTCTCTTGAGTAGGTTGTTATTCCTTAACCTTCTCAAGCTTGATTCTTCTTATTCTTTAACCTTTTCAACAATGAAGCTTCTTATCTAGGATCTTGGTGTAGTCAACCTTCGTTTGACTTATGGTCAAACCTTCTGTTGACTTAGTCAATCTTCTCATATTTTAACCTTCTCAAGGATTTTCTACCCTTGTATTTTTACACTCTTTTTAGACAAAGGTAGAGCCATATTTTGCTATCTTAGAAACCTGTTCTATTCACTTGACAAGCATGTTAGATCGCAATTAATCAGAAAACTTTATTCTTACTTTGTTTGTATCATCAAAACATAGAAAGAGATTTTTATTCCAACAAGGCGTGTTTCATTGCATGGAAAGAAGGGCGAGTTCCACACCGTTGGATCTATGCGCGCGATCTTCGTTGTTGATGAGCGGCTGCACACAGATCGTCAGATGCGACTCAGCAGTTCGTATTTGAGCTAGTATTGAGTCCAAATTCGGACGTTGGCTCTGCCCAGTCCGAAACAGGCGGCGATAAGTTGTTTACAATACACAGGATAGTGTAACTTTGAAGATGTAAAATGAAGTAAGATTAAGATTGTTAACCTAATTTTATGATAGTCCTCCTCCTACACACTATATTTCCTCCTTTTTCTTCCACTCACCTTCACCTTTCCCCTTTCCTTGCCACCTCCATGTTCACATGCTTTAGAGATCTATAAATGTGGTTTGCCCATCTTTAGAGATCAAGATCTAGATGGGTGGGTTCTCGATTAGTAAAAATTTCTTCAAAAGGAGGGGGATTTTTGATTTGTTGAAAGTGGACTATGGGTAAATTAAAACGAAGCCAAAGCAAACATTTAGGAATATGGAAGAATTACAATGAAACCAAACAAATTAACATACTCCGAATTTGATGAACAAGAATTGAATTTGCAGCTCTCTCTACCATAGATAAGCATGATAAAGAATGTTAAAGTTTCAGGGAATCTCTATTGGAGCACAGCAACACTATAGATAAATATGAGTTTATCTTCAATTCAAAGGAAATTAATCACGAGGGAGAAAGAGATAACCTAGAATTGGTTGTGGTTATGGAGTAGAGCCCTTATACTACTTTTTATTTGATAGGTCGCATCTGTCGCTGACACCATTGTCTGCCGAACTCGGTGGGTGTGGGTACGGGAGGTGGAGAGGCGACGGACAAAGTAGGAGAAGATGATAGATTTACTGTGTATAGTAAGATCATATGGAACTTCTCAATCCGACTGTTAAAATTTATGCGAACTTTGTCCCATGTGTTTTTTTACGTTTGTACATTGCACAAGCTAGTGCACTTGGGTACACTAGCAGAAGCTATCATTAGTTGCTCTCTATTAAAGATGCTCTAATTGAGTGATTAGGTGAAATTCATTTGAGTGACTAAATGCGAATGAAAGTTTATGTTTTTCACATTGTTCTCGAATTTGCATTGTTTTTGTTGAAACATTTTGCTATAGTTGAATCTATGCACTCAATACGAGTTGAACACAACTGGTTTGACATAAATTGGTTGAGAAATAAACAAATAAGAGCCAAAACACGTTTTACAAATGTGAATCGATTCTTCTAGGTATTTTGCATTTCAGCATTTTTCTAAACAAAAATGCTTACCATATTTTTATTCCTTGTTGAATTACGAGCTTTTTAGGCTCAAAAATCGTTCAATTTGGTACTCTAGCAAAATCACCATTGTTGAGATTAAAGACTTTTTGAACTTCAAATTCAAGATTTCGGTTGTACAAGTGATTTTGCGCATAAGCACTTTTCTGAGAATAATTTTGGTTCCGTTGAATTCCTTGCAAAATTTTACTCAACATAGAGTCATGTTTCATTCAATTTGGTCGTGTATTGCATGAGTTATTCAAAGAAACAAGAAATCGAAGGGACCTTGGTGTGCTTGACGACATTCATATATAGTGTTCTTCATTTTTCTGAGTTTTTGTTTTAAAGGACCAAACGAAAACAAATATGAAAGATAAAGGACCAGAGTAAGAAAAATAAAAGATAAAAGACCAAACTGACACAGATATGAAAGATAAGGACAAAAATGAGGAAAAAAAGATAAATGACCAAAAGTTCTATTTAACCTATTAATTAAGAATCATTAGATTTGTAAGGTATATACAATTCATTGTTAGGTTGGGTATTTTCCGTGGTTAGTAAGGTTCGAATCCAAGATATTCCACATTGTATATGTGAGTAGATAGTATTTGTCACTCCATTTGCATAAAAAAAAGTTAAGAATCTTTGGTTACTTCTTTTTACCTTTCATCAATTTTTCTCAGAGATGATGAAAGAAGAATGCAAATTAAGAGAATATTAGAAACATCTTAAGACCTACAGAAGTTGAGATATGCCTAAATTAGACTTTTTGATTCCATAGCATTTTTCATAATAAACACTCAAATCACAAACCTAGTTTCACTCCAACAACTGCATCGCACAGTAATGAATCTTGACCACTAAATCGAACAGTTCACATTCCGCATTCTATGGGTATTCACAGGTCGAGTTGAGTCGATTTTGGCCAAACCCATTGCCCGATCCAAATTAAATTTCATCAATTGGGGTTGGGTTAAACACCCACATTTTTCTATCAAACTCGAACGAACCCAACCTAATGATGATCAAGTTGGTTCGAGTCGAGTAATCGATCCATGAGTCATACTTTTAAAGAATTATATATATATATATATATATATATATATATATATATATATATATATATATATGGCATTCTATATCATAAAAAATTCAACACTTAGACTAAATTCTACAATTTCAAATTTAATAACTGTTTTTTGTCTGGAGACCGGCAAGTACCACTAAAAACTCGCACACAACTACAAGGCCTCAAGTTCGACATTTGCCAATTGAGCTAGGCTTTACAGATCTAATTTAACAACTTTAACTAAATTGCATCACTTCCAAATCAATACATGAAATTCTTAAAATACATTAACTTAAATAAAACAAATTGTAATTTCATGTGAACAAGTCGAGTTCACGGGTTTGGGATCGTAAACCCGTTACCCGAACCAAACCACTTCGAATATGAATGGATTGATTTGGGTTGAACTCGAACTTGAATGGGTTGGATGCATAAAATACAGATTGGGTTGGTTAGGATCAACGGATTGAACAGGCCGCCCGAACCCATGAACCCCGATCACACAGCCGAGATTAATACCTACGTGACACAATAATTACAGGGAACTCATTTCCCTCAAATCACCCCCTTCCATACCACCTCTTCCATTTTTCAATCCATCATGCTTATAAGATTTCTCCTTTTCAAATCCCCCAAAACATAAATAAATGTAAATCAATGGCAGGGAAGAAGATTTGTCAATCCAATTATCAAAGGGACACAAAGCTATTAGAGAATATCACACATTACCCATTAGAAGATCCGAATGTGTTAGCTGTTTCTATTAAACAAAACATGTATCGTGTGAGAAGTGCTACAGTTCTTCATACTACACCTACCTACGTGTAAGAAATTAAAACTTGAGAGAGAGAGAGAGAGAGAGATTGATGGGGAGCAAAAATTTAAGAGAGCAGGAAAGCTCTTTTTCACCATGCCGATGCTAGTGCGTTGTTTCCTCGCCAAAAACTTCAGTGTTGCAAACAGGACATTTCTGAAAAGAATAAGGTAAAAAAGATGATGAATTGGGGATGGAAAATTGTATGGAGATAGGATTCAATGAGAACTTCAGAGGAAAGCATTTGCTTGCCTTGTTAATGCTAAGCCATTTGGTAATGCATTCACCATGATAGACATGGCTGCATGGCAATTTCATTTGCTGGTCACCTCTTCTATATGTCATCTGGCAAATTACACACCTGTTTTCATGGCAATTTGATTATGAGTATTGGAGTCTAAAAGTGAAACCATGGAAAAAGCCTTAAAGATGCTACAAATCTAGAATGCAGAAGCTCTAATTATCCAGGATAAATGAACAAATGAAATAAAACCTCCTTGATCAAAGGAAGTCCTACATATAAAACTAGAGATTACTGAATCAACTTCTCTGGGGGACCAGTGAAAGTAGAGAAATTTAGTCGCCATAATTAAGGCTCAATCAAAAACTTGTATACCCTTAACCACAGTCCAAAAGAAACTAATTATTCATTCTATTTCCAAGGACATTCAGGAAGAAGAAAAGAAGAAATAAAATATGAGAAATGAAGATCGACAAAGTATGAATGAATTTTTCTCTCTATTATTGGTTATTGAATTTGTGGGCAATGAAAATGTGATAAATTACAAATGGATGAAGTAATTTATAAATACTACAAGCATTAAGTATATACTAATTTCCCCTTCAGATGTCCTCTACTTTTCAATTTATTAACTCTGACAAGATTAAATATTAAAGATTAAATTTTGTTTAGATTAAGTTTTTGTTCCTTTTCCACACTCACACCATCTTGCTAAACAACATAAGACCCCTTGAGAAGTGCTAGTAACACTCTCTTTAACAATGTCCCTCCAACACTCAATTATTGGAAGAAAATCATGTGGGTCCCACTAAATAAGGGGTCTCATTTTCAAAGCGGTGGAACCCACATGAATTTTACCCAGTTATAGAGTGTTGGAGGGAGAGTGTCAAAGAGAGTGCTGTTAGCACTTCTCTTAAGCCTTCACTGAACTCACCATATTTATTTCCCACATTTTCATCTATTCAAGAAAAAGGTTGAGAAACAGGATATTACCTTTTCCCAGAAGTTTTTCTTTTGAATAAGCTACCAAATTTGTACTTAGAGGTTGGAAGCGTATCAATAAGTTCTTGGGAAAGACCTCGGCTTTGAGTTCCAACAGCCTCCCCCAGGTCCAGTAGTTCCTGTCAGTTATAAAAGATGTCATTTCAAATTCTACTTCTATTCAACATTCCAATAAAATTGAAAGGTGAAAAATAATAATATCACTACAGAAATCAGCACCAACTTCAAAGACATGGAACACTAATAATAAATTTGCAACTTTCTCAAAGCGGCTCTTTGTTATTGATGATGATGTGGCATTCACTTTATTGCCATTTGCCAACTCACCAACTTGAAGACCACTTTCTGTTATATCCGTTATTTTCCCCTCCTTGTATCGGTTACCAATTCTGTTACTTAGTTTCTTAGAGGCTGTTATATCTGTTACACCTTAGGATAGATATATATATAAGCTCTGTGATCATTGTAACAAAAAAGTAGAGTGAATACAAGATTCATCTTGGGTTGTGAGAAGAGAGAAAACACGGGAACTGTGGGAATCTGTGCTGTGAGGGGAATACGGGTTAGAGTAATCTCAAACTGTGTAACAATGGCAATTGACAGATTCAATGGAGATGGACTCAAGCAATTGGCTTAGTCCCCCGGAGTAGATATCAAATTGATATCGAACTGGGTAAACAACTCTTGTGTGTCTTTCTTCTTCCCTTCTTTGATTGTTTTCTACAATTTCTGGTTATTGTGAATTCCTTATTCTGGATTCTCATTAGGTTTATCTTCTTGGGTTATTCTCCTTATTGATTGCGTGTTAATTTGATCCTTCAAGCATGTGCACACAAACTGTTTGATACATTGTTCAAACCAGAATACTGTGTTCTGTTTTGTGTTCTTGAACCAGCATTACTTGCATTTCTGTGTGCAATTGTCTGATTAATTCACAACAACTGGTATCAGTAGCAACTGTTGAGAAAGATCTGCATCCATGGAAATGGCAAAGTTCAACATTGAGAAATTCAATGGCAAGAACGACTTTGGGTTATGGAGGATGAAGATGCGGGCAATGCTGGTACACCAAGGTCTTGAAGAAGCTTTAGAAGGAGAAAGCAAGCTCCCTAACACACTGTCAGCAAAGGAGAAGAAGGATATGATGAACAAGGCATATAGTGCAATCATTCTTTGCTTAGGAGACAAGGTACTTAGAGAAATTTCCAAAGAAAAATTCGCTGCTGCTATTTGGTTGAAATTAGAGAACCTTTACATGACTAAGGCCTTAGCAAATAGGCTTTATCTCAAGCAAAGACTATACACGTTTAAAATGAATCAAGGTACATCAATAAGTGACCACATTGATGAATTCAATAGGCTAATTCTGGATCTTGAAAACATTGATGTAAAGATAGAAGATGAGGATCAGGAACTTCTGTTAATTAGGTCTTTGACAAGTACATATGATATATTAGCTGACACTCTCATCTATGGGAGAGAGTCAATTTCTCTTGAAGAGGTGCAAAGTGCACTCATGTCTAAGGAACTCTCCAAGAAGTCAGAATCCAAGAGCAATGATCAAAGTGAAAACCTAATGGTAAGAGGCAGAAGTGAAAAGAGAGAAGGAAAGGGTAAAAACAAGTCTAGGTCAAAATCAAGGCCTAAGCACAACAGGTGCTATATCTGTGACAAAGAAGGGCATTTTAAGAAAAATTGTCCTGAGAAAAACCAGAAGAAAAAGAGCCAAAACAAGGAGGAAACAGGGAGTGCTTCTGTAGCCTCAAATGGCTATGAGAGCTGAGAACTGCTGTTTGCTGCTGACATAGAAGGCTGTGAAAACCTAGTCACTACCAGTGACACAGATGTGCAAACACAGGGCACTGCTGGTGAAGAAAACTGTGGAGAATTGTCTGCTGCAAGTGATGACTGTGATGAAGTATTAGGCACTGCTGATGAATGCAACAGTGAAGTACTGGTTGCAGCCAATGATGAAAGAATTGAATCTAATTCTTCAGTCACAACTGCAGGTGATGATGCCTGGGTTTTAGACTCAGGGTGCTCCTATCATGTGTCCTAGAAGGGAATGATTTGTTGACTACAAACCCTACAGTGGAAGCCAAGTGATGATGGGAAATAACAAAGCTTGCAAAGTGATTGGGATTGGAACTGCGAAGATACTGTTAATTGATGGAACAGTAAAGAAACTCACCAATGTGAGACATGTTCCAGATCTCGAGATCTCTAATATCTCTAGGCACTTTGGAAAGTGTTGGTTTCAGTTTCAAAGGTGAAGACTCTATACTGAAAGTTATGAAAGGGTCTAGGGTGGTAATGAAAGGTGAAAGGAGAAAGAATAATCTCTGTGTATTCCTAGGCAGCACTATTACAGGTGAATCACATGCAACCAGCTCATCAGACAACAAGACACTTATATGGCACCAAAGACTTGGCCATATGAGTGAGAAAGGGCTGAAAGAGCTTGACAAGCAGGGTCTACTCTGTGGAGACAAAATTTGAGTTAGGATTTTGTGAACACTATCTTTAGGAAGCAAACAAGAGTTAAATTTGCTACAGGGGTACACAAGACAGAGGAGAGGCAAGGATACATACACTCAGACCTATGGGGACCAACTCAGACACCTACACATGGTGGAAAAAGGTACTTCATAACCTTTACTGATGACTACAGTAGGAAGGTTTGGATCTATCTGTTAAAAACAAAAGATGAGGCTTTTAGTGCCTTTGTTGAATGGAAGAAGAGAGTAGAAACACAATGTGGATTAAAAGTCAAAGCACTTAGAACAGATATTGGGTTAGAATTTTGTAATGAGGAATTCAATAGATTTTGCAAAGGTCAAGGAATCTATAGGAATCTCACTCTGAGAGGCACTCCTCAACAAAATGGTTTGGCTGAAAGGTTGAATAGAACTCTATTGGAGAAAGTAAGGTGTATGTTGTCTTGTGCCAAACTCCCTAAGTCGTTTTGGGGTGAGGCAGTACATATAGCATGTTATCTTGTCAATAGAAGTCCTTCAACAGCTTTGAATTTTAAGACTCCACAAGAAGTGTGGACTGGAAAGGCACCAAACTTCAATACTTGAGAGTTTTTGGGTGTCCTGCTTACTTCCATGTAAATGAAGGAAAATTGGAACCAAGGTCAAAGAGAGGAGTATTCGTAGGATATCCTGATGGTGTGAAAGGATATAGAATATGGCTTCCAAATGAAAGGAAATGTATCATAAGTAGAGATGTAATCTTCAAAGAGTCTGAATTGGCAAATGGGAAAGAAGGGAGTGAAACCCTTGAGAAAGAAGATCAAAAGAATGAATTCCAGCTTGAGGTGGAGCTTGAAAACAAACCAGCTAATCCTGGTATTGTTGAGAACCAAGTTCACAATCAGGCAGAGGAAAATGACCCTAATTCTGAAACTGAAGAAGATGAGACTGAGGGAGATTACATGCTGTGCAGAGACAGAGTTAGGAGGCAAACAAGGCCACCTATGAGATTTGGCTATGAAGCAGCCACTGCCTATGCTCTAAACACTGCTGAGGATAGGATCAATGAAGAGCCAGCAACCTATCAAGAGGCTATGTCTAGCAAACAGTGTAGTGAATGGCAGAATGCTATGAATGAAGAGATAAGTGCACTGAATAAGAACCAAACTTGGAAGCTAGTGAAGAAACCCTCTGGTGTCAAACTAGTTGGTTGTAAATGGATCTACAAAAGGAAGGAAGGGAATTCTGATGGAGAACCACCTAGATTCAAAGCAAGATTGGTTGCAAAAGGCTACACTCAAAGGGAGGGAATTGACTACAATGAGATATTTTCACCAGTAGTTAAACATAACTCAATTAGAGTTGTGTTAGCTTTGGTTGCTCAATTCCAATTACATCTAGAACAAATGGATATGAAGACTGCATTCTTACATGGAATACTTGAAGAAAAGATCTACATGACTCAACCTAAAGGTTTTGTTGAAAAAGGAAAAGAGGATCTGGTGTGCCTGCTACAGAGATCCTTGTATGGATTAAAACAGTCCCCACGACAATGGTACAAGAGATTTGACAATTATATGTTGGAAATCAAGTTTAAAAGGTGCATTGCTGATAGCTGTGTCTACTACAAGCAATTGGATGATAAAAACTACATCTACTTGCTCTTTATGTAGATGACATGCTTATAGCTTGCAAAAGTACTCATGAAATCAACAAGCTAAAGAAACTGTTGATGGAGGAATTCGAAATGAAGGACTTGGGTCAAGCTAAGAAGATCTTAGGGATGGAGATCAAGAGAAAGCCAAATTCTCATGGACTCACAGTGACTCAAGAAGATTACTTAAGGAAAGTATTGAGTAGATTCAACATGGTTGAAGCTAAACCAGCAAACATTCCCATTGGCTCACAATTTAAACTGTCTCAAGAGGACTGCCCTGAGTCTGAGCAGGAACAAAAGGTGATGGATAAAATCCCTTATGCTAGTGTTGTTGGCAGGCTCATGTATGCAATGGTGTGCACTAGGCCTGACCTTGCCTATTCTTTAAGCCATGTGAGCAGTTATTTGTCAAACCCTGGCCAACAACACTGGTTGGCAGTGAAGCACATTTTGAGATATCTGAAGGGAAGTATGAAGGTGGGACTCAACTACTCTAGAGATGACATTGATCCAGGTGGAGTAGTGGGGTATGTTGATTCAGATTTTGCAGGAGATCGTGACAAGATAAGGTCACTGACAGGGTATTTTTTACCTTGTATGGAAATGTAGTTAGCTGGAAAGCATCTCTTCAGCATGTGGTCGCACTATCAACCACAGAGGCTGAATACATAGGCATTACAGAAGCCGTGAAGGAAGCACTTTGGCTAAAGGGGCTTGTGAATGAGCTTGGAGTAGCTCAAGATAGTGTGAAAGTGTTTTGTGAACCAAAGTGCAATGCACTTATGTAAGAATCAATCCTTCCATGAAAGGACTAAACATATTGACACAAGGCTTCATTGGATTAAGGATGTTATATCTGAAGGCAGAGTTCAGATACACAAGGTGCATACAGCTCATAATCCAGCTGACTTCATCACCAAGGTTGTTCCACTTGCCAAGTTCAAACATTGTTTGAACTTGTTGAATGTTGATAAAGGCTAAGTGGAGTTTAGACTAAGCAGTTGCAAGGGTTTCATTCTTCTGTTTGGATCTGTTATGTGTATGCCAAGGTGGAGATTGATGATGATGTGGCATTCACTTTATTGCCAACTCAGCAACTTGAAGACCACTTTCTGTTATATCCGTTATTTTCCCCTCCTTGTATCGGTTACCAATTCTGTTACTTAGTTTCTTAGAGGCTGTTATATCTGTTACACCTTAGGATATATATATATATATATATAAGCTCTGTGATCATTGTAACAAAAAAGTAGAGTGAATACAAGATTCATCTTGGGTTGTGAGAAGAGAGAAAACACGGGAACTGTGGGAGTCTGGGCTGTGAGGGGAATACACCGGGTTAGAGTAATCTCAAACTGTGTAACAATGGCAATTGACAGATTCAATGGAGATGGACTCAAGCAATTGGCTTAGTCCCCCGGAGTAGATATCAAATTGATATCGAACTGGGTAAACAATTCTTGCGTGTCTTTCTTCTTCCCTTCTTTGATTGTTTTCTACAATTTCTGGTTATTGTGAATTCCTTATTCTGGATTCTCATTAGGTTTATCTTCTTGGGTTATTCTCCTTATTGATTGCGTGTTAATTTGATCCTTCAAGCATGTGCACACAAACTGTTTGATACATTGTTCAAACCAGAATACTGTGTTCTGTTTTGTGTTCTTGAACCGGCATTACTTGCATTTCTGTGTGCAATTGTCTGATTAATTCACAACAGTTGTAATGTCAACATTGTAAATCTTGAAGAAAATGCCCGTTGTTTAGCTTAATACATATTCAAAATCAATTTTGTGTCATAATAGGAACTATTTTCTGTTTGATTCAAATTATGCTCTTCAAACTACTGAATATAAAACTATTCACGGGCCTTCACCTAACAACTTAAACCTTTGGGAGAATTGGTTCTTGAACTAGTATCAGGGATCATACGACCAAGTGTTTAAGAGTCAATACTCTATTGAAGTTGAATTTCAGCACATGGTAAGCCGCATTGTCCAAGCTTTAAGTCTTGGCTGATGTGAGGTGACGTGGTAAATGTTAAATAATAAGGGTCTGTTTCGATAAACAGCTCAACTAAGCGCTTATGGCATAAACACTTATCATACAAGTGCTTATGCATAAGCTGTTTATATAATTAACTGTAAAATAATGTTAAACTATTTTTCCATAAGCCATAAGCTGTTTTCATAAGCTATCTTGTGGAGTTTATGGAAATTAGCTGAAAACAGCTTATGAACATGTCATAAGCTATTTCCATAAGCTCTCCCAAATAGTCTCACAAGTGCTTATGCTAGTAGATAAGCCCAAATAAACCGATCCAAACGGACCCTAAATATAAAATAATTCAAGACCATTCATGAGTCATCACCTACCAACATCAGTTTTTAGGAGATTTAGTTCTTGCCAGACATCACCTAACATGATACTTCAAAAATGCAAAAAACTACAAAACAATCAACAGTCTATAAATAAAACTTTGCATCTGGAAACATGTTAAGCTTGCCTACTTACCCTCTTAATAGTTAATAACTTCAATTTATATGCTGTCAGCATGAATCAATTGCATCCAATGTTTAGGAATCATGACTAATATAATAATAATAATAATAATAATAATAATAATAATAATAATAATCAGCAATTTAAAAGTTAACCCAAAATTTTAAACCTATGAAACTATGCATGCATGTGAAACATAAAGTAGTGCATCACACCTCATAAGTCATATTGTCGGGATCAATGTTGTCTTGCCATACGACCTGCAGCAATGCAACACAATGAATTAGAAACTTCAGAGGATAAATTTTTGTGCTGCTTCTGAGTATCAAGTTACAAGTTGAAAACAGCATATAGAAGTGAAGAGTTAAATTGTTGAAATTAAGCAATTAAAACTCAGTGTGATCCCAAGATCCAACACTATTTTTAGGACTTCATTTTGAATATTATAACTCCCGTCAAAAAAGCTTATTAAAAAACAGTAATTTGATCTAGTACATGAAGTCAAATTAGAGGATTCGGGTAAATCTTTATGACTTATATTTTGACCTAAATAATGATCTAGAGGAAAAGAAAAAAAGTGAGCCACAAGAATCCTGCTTTCTGAATAATAGAAAAGTGGAGTATTGGAAGCCACAGCCAATGAAGTCACGTTTCTCTAAATTTTATTTATCCTCTTTCAGAGATTCTAAAATATCCGCATTTAGTTACAGAACAACAGTATCAATAACGAGTTATGAAATTAGTTAGAGGTGTTAGAAGAACAGGAGTTCAACTTAGCTTAAATAGGAGAATCATTAGCATTAAGAAAACAGTGTAGTGGCTTGTGGGGAGGTGGTAATCTGTTAATGAGATAAACACTAGTAAGAAGGCATGGTCCCAAATTTTGCATGGGAGAGAGGCTTGTGCTAGAAGGGTGAGGCCAACCTCAAGTCCTCAACTATTTGCCTATGCTTGCGCTCTACCAATCAATTTTGGTGATGAGTGTGTGGGCATATTAGTTTGTGGGTAATGCCATGTTGGTGAAAAAACTGAGGGAATGACCTAAATTCACCACCCCAATCAGTTTGGAGAGCTTCGACTTTGTGGGGAAATTGATTTTCAATCAAGGCTTTTAGCTGTTGAAAGATGCTTAGGGCCTTAGGTTTTGTTTTGAGGAGGTAAATCCAGGTGAATCTAGCGTGGGCATCAACAAAGGTGATGTAATAATGGAATCCATTTGTTGACATGATACAGGTTGGACCTCATAGATCACTATAAATTAATTCGAGGAGCTGAGTGTACACCGTAGTGGAAGGGTGAGAGGGAAGCCTATGAGCTTTCCCTAGGCAGCAAGAGGAGCAAAAATCTACATGCCTTTATTTGAACATGGAATATTACAATGATTTAGTACAAGTTTTTGAACCTCAGCACTTGGATGTCCAAGTCTGGAATGCCAAGATAATAGGATAGGAAGGAGCTTGTACACTAGTAACTGTATTAGCAGTAGATAAGTTAGATACAACATGTTTAGGAAACAAATTAGGAGCAAAAGTAGCTGACTTGAGTAGAAGGTTGGGGAACTTGTAGAGGCCATCTTGACCAAGAAGTCCTTTGAAAAGAATCTCATTGGATCCCTGAGATTTCACAAGACAAACGTCAGGATAAAATTCAAAAAATACATATTTGCTAACACTCTTGCTAACACTCAACAGATTTTTGGTTATGGTAGGGACATGCAATAGGTTTTGAAGGGTAAGAGTGAAAGAAAGACTTAAAGGTGATTTAAAACTAGAAGAGCCCATGGAAGTTACAGACAAACCTTGGCATTTCCTATTATGATCTGATCTGGGCCTTCAAAGGGAGATTTTCGCTGAATGTTTTGAGCATGGGATGTAATGCGATGTGAGGCACCAGAATCAGGGTACCAGTTCATTGAAGGGGGTGATTTTGCACTGGCCAAAAGAGCTTGGAGATACTTGAGTGGGTGAGAACTGAGGCAGCATAGGAGCCAAGGATTGTGGAAACTGAGGTCTTGATTGGCCATAGTATTGCCAGCTAGAATAAGGACATGGCAGAGGGCATGACATGGCTGGCCATTGGGCAGGTGCCTGGTGTGGAGGAAATTGGGGCTGCTGCGAGCTTTGCTGGAACCAAGGCATTGTAAGAGCAGTGTTGTAGGATGTGTTTCCCATAAGTGTTTTGGGAATATTCTTTCTTGAACCGGTGGAAGCAAATAGAGGCATCATGGCCAAACTTGTGGCACACTTGACATTGAATTGAACCTCTACCACCACGGTTGCGACCTCCATGATTTGATTAGCCACCACGATGACCACCACTTTGAGATTCAGAAATGGAATCGTTGGGCTGAGCAAGATTCACCTGCGCAGGGGATGGTGCTGAAGGAGACCCTGTTGGAGTAACCACGAGGTTCGTAGAGGCCACTGTGTTTTTGTGGAACCTAGCCAAGCGAGATTTGTGGCAAAGAAGGAGTGTCTCTGCTTCCTTCAATGAGACGGCCAAATTTTTTACAGATTCGGGAAATGGTGGATTCAGACTCGTGACAAGCCTTCAATAATGATATCCAAGTGTTTGCGAGTGGAAATACGCTCACCAGTTTCCCTGAGAGAATCGACTAGGGATTGGATTTTCATGAACTTCGAGAATGACTGACTCGCAAGCGTTGGTGCATAGAGTTTTGATCGTAGCTATCGCGACTTGGCTTGCGTATGATTTTGAAAATACGCATGGATCTTGTCCCATAGTTGCCAAGAATGCTTGTAACCAATTACGCATGTGAGCATGTCGCGAGATTGTGGATTGGAGCCAAGAAAGAAGTCGATCATGTTGCTCCCATTTCTTGAATTCATGATTGACGGAGTTCAAAGTTGAGTCATCAACCGTAAGAAATGTTGGACGAATTGTAGGATGGACAAGGTAATGGTGGAGTCAATGAGCCTTGATAATCAGCCCAATTTTCTGACGCCATAGTAAGTAGTTTTTTGAATCAAGTTTCTCTGAAATTGCAGAGAACGACAAGGCTTTAAGAATCGCCTGAGAAGAGAAGGTGATCGTTGGTTGCAGTTGCTGAAGCTGCACCGCGCAAAGATGATGGTGGATCCAAAGGATCTATCTAACTCGATGATACCATATTAGAACTCTACTTTCTTAGAGATTGGAGAAGTTAAGAACAGTGCCTAAACTGGAATGACTGTAAGTTTCAGATTGAATTCTTGCAATGTCACAACAGTGAGCATTGTTCATTTATAGATGGCTTGATGCGAAGCTATCGTAAGGCTAACAGAATAACTGAAGTTAGTTGTGACTCACAACTAACTTTCAGTTTAACAAATATAACAAACAGAATTTTAACTTTTCTAACAGAATGGGCTTAGCTGACACTAACTGTTTAGCAGTTTGGTGCCAGCTAAGCATGATTCGGATAGTTTAACTAAGACATTAGTGCAAAGGGCATCAAGTGTTTACTGTTTTCAACTTTGGTAATTGACCCAGTCAAATTTCAACTTACAGCAACAAATCTTATATGAGTAATTCTTAAAATTAAAATCAGAGGGGTTGTTTGCCACAAATTGAAATCATATAATAAGCAGTGTCTATTTGCAAAAGTAACAACTTAAAAGGCTATTTCAACATATTGAAAGAATAAGCAAGTTAATTGCCAAAATTGAAACCATGGGACTATTTGCCAAGTAATGCTCATTTTAATTAACATTTACATATAAAAAAGTAATCCAGAAAAAGTGTAGGGAGACAAAATTACAGTTTGTGATGAAAATATGCCATGTTCAGCCAACTATCACTGAAACAATGTCTCCCAAATTTCAAGCATAGGGGACCCAGTGTTCCTACCAGGGACAAATGATTTAATTTGAAACCAAAAAAGGAATTAGTTAAATTCTAAAATTTAGGCGCTGTTAGTAACAAGGCTTCCTACCTGGCTACTACTAGACTCCTGATGATTGGGACTGCCTGCAAAAGAATTAAAAATAATTATTATACCATATGTTGATTCTCATAGCTTTGCTAAATGATTAACATCTAAAACAGTAGCATTCCAATCAACTCTAGGGAGTAAAAAACATAAAAAGCATCACTTAAAAGGTTAGCATGATTTGGACTGTCTGCAATAAAAATCCAAAAAATAAAGATGTTATCATATCATTTTCCTGTTTTTCTGAACAGTTGCAAATGTAAAACAGTAATTTCAATTCAACCCCAACAACAACAACGGTAGTAACAATGACAGCAACAATAAAGAGCATCATCCAACCAGACATGACCCCGCCCATCTCTACAGACACTAATTTGCTGCTAGCATGGAACTAAAAAGTAAGATAATACAACTAAATTCCAAAAACCAATGGTGGTGTGATCATAAACCTTTGTTTACTTAACACTAAAAGAAAATAGAAATTTCAACTAACATTCTTCAGGAATAGTCTGCATGCTCACTCCATCTCTTCTAGGTGGAGAATCTGATGTAGCCGGTTCCTCAGTGAGCACTACTGAAGGGTACTCCCACTCGGCCCTGTTGTTCTCCATTCTTGGCAAATGATCATTCACCTCATAAGAACTATAATAAGATGTACTTCCAGGGCCAGACAATCCAAACTTATAGGGATTCATGTTCATGGACCAGTAGGCATTATCCAGTAGGACCTGGACAGACAATATGATTACATAGTTATAATCATGTTTGATTAGAGAACAGTATCATGGTTATACACAACATAAAGCAAATAGTAAATTACGAGTTTATAAAACAAACATAAGAGAGAATGTTTTTTTCTGTGAAGTTCAATACACTTATATGATAAATGGGTTGAAGGGACACACATACTTGCTTTCATTGCAGCATTACCCATCCATTATGCAATTTAACTCAAAGTAAACTAATTATCAAGGTCACACTATTTTTAAACTTGATCTTCCTATTCACATTACAAACTTAAGTAAAAACATAGACCTTCCAAGATCTTGCGTCAAATATTCAGAGTTCTATCACTAAACTGTTAGGAAGCAGTAGCAGTGATAATAATAACAAAGGATGAAAACTTCTACTTTTATTCCCATATTCTATTTCTAGGGTATATATATAAAAATTCATTTAGGATAAAAACATCATAAATTCCTGAAGCAACAACAACAAAAACACACATTTCCATATTTCAATTCCTGGGTAGCATGAAATGAATCAACTACAATCTTGTAGCCAAAAGCAATTAACATCCAACAACTTGAGAATTGAAACACAATTAAAAAACTGAATAAAAAAAATAAAGAAATTATAAGCAGAAACAAAAACCTGGTCAGGAATTGAGCTAGAAAAGGCATAATTCACCGGCACATGAGTGAGGCCTTGAAAGTAATCCGAACCAAAGCTTTCATTTACAGCATAAGGAAAGCCATTATCCATGTAATGCATCCCCATTTGTCTACCATCATTCATTTTGCAATTTCAAATAAAAAACCACTACTATTCAACAATAACAACTGCACCAAAAAAGAAAACTCACATTACACATCACAAAACGAACACACTTAGAATAACAAATTCATAAAAGAAAATGGAAAGCAATAAACAGAAAATAGAACCATATCTTTTCAATCCAACAGAATTAGAAGCACAAAGAAAATGTAATGCAAAACCTAGCAAATGCTTCATTTGAAATATCAAAAAATGTATGTTATTTTAAAAAAGCAAAAAAAAAAAACCTGATGTTCGTGGTGTGGTTGAAATTTGAAGAGAAAATTAGAAGAAAAGAGGAGAATGGTGAAATTTGACAGGATTGAAAATGCAGCATGGTGAGATTTTCTCGGGAAACAGACAGAAAGAAGGAAAGTTGATTTACCGTGTTCTCATGGAGTAGCAGAAACCACAGGCACAGATTTCGCCTCTTTTACTTTTTCTTTGCACTGTGCTCAACAAAGCAAAGCACTTTTTAAAAACAACAATAAAAAAAGCTTCTCACATTACTTATTTCTTTGTTAGTGTAGTAGTTTAGTAAGATCTTGTTTTTTACGGGTAATATTTGATTTTATTTCAACTATCTTAATGATTACTCACATTATTACTCTAAAAATCATATCTTCATTCTAGGTTATAATTTTTATGAAAGAATTTTAGGTTATATTTTCATAAATTAAGAGTTAGGACTGCTCTTTGTTATTTGTTTTCAACATTTTGTCATTAACAAGTGAAATTACATGTTAATGTTATTAGATAATTTAAGCTAGCTTTCAATTTTAGAATATGGAGTTTTATTAACCTAGCTCAAACCACTTTTCACACAGTCAGCGAGCTCAAGTCTCTATTAATTTCTTTGGGTTGAGGGAAATTTATTTCTTTAATAAATGTTCATAGAATTCTAAAGGTTTCTTACTAGAATAATTGACCCGTGTCATGCACGGGTATAAGTATGCTATTGAAAATTGTTGTCAAATAATTTATATTTTGTAAGTTGGTAGAAAAACTCGTGTATAACTAAATGATGCAATTTTTTGTGAGTGGAAAATAATATTTAAACTATCAAAATTTCATATTAATTTGTTATTTTTAAGCAC
The DNA here is from genome assembly GCA_039519185.1 of Astragalus membranaceus. Taxonomy (NCBI): domain Eukaryota; kingdom Viridiplantae; phylum Streptophyta; class Magnoliopsida; order Fabales; family Fabaceae; genus Astragalus; species Astragalus membranaceus. The sequence continues at coordinate 38,118,713 of CM076846.1, read as the reverse complement.
AATATCATATTGTGGTGATTTGTCCCTCACTGTTGGTTGTCTTGGCAATTTCAGTGACATGGGGACGTCGGCTCCTGGATTTAAACTCGGGTGTGAGCAGTGGTAGTGTGTGTGCGTGGTGTTTATTTGTCATTTCATCTAAGTAGACCAAAAAAATATTGTGGTAATTAGAGTTCTTCATCACATACTTTATCTTTGAATATGATGATATTAATGAGCATATCATATCACGGTCATGTCAGATCATATATTTGGCCAAGGCAATCCACTACTAAGTCGCCTACCTCCCAATCAAGACTGAGTAAAAAAGAATACTCGATGCTTGGAGAGTAGTGCTTGTAACAAAGAATATCTCAATATCAGCCCTACATGTTATTGGGTTCTTCCCATTTTGCATTTCTGCTATCTATCGTTTTTCATTCATCCTACTAACTTTTATATCAGATATTGCAGCAGCCACCATAGAGAATTATCAAATTCGAAAGCTCCCTCCCAGATGTAACTTGAATTTCAGCAAGATAACCTTTGACTCCTTGTCTTCAAAGCAATATTAGCAACACCCTTATAAATCAATCATTTACTGCAACAACCTTCCAATTTCATAAACTTGACAGTAATTCCTTCCCCAAGTTGCATATCATCCTGCTGATAAGTGATAACCAACTACACTCATCAGAATGATTTTGCTAATTTTTACAGCAACGGAATTTAACAGCTGGTCATATAATATTGCCACTGAGATACTATACGTGAAGAAGGTATAACAAAAGAAGGCACATGCTAACATACTCACACTTGCTTTTTAGTAGTAATATGTTAGCAATGTATACACTTTCTATTTGGACTAAAAACCAGGCATATGCTAACATACTCACACTTGCTTTTTAGTAGTAGTATGTTAGCAATGTATATACACTTTCTATTTGGACTAAACACCATGGTTTAGAAAATCGGACCGGTCGGTTGAACCGTGAACCGGGGAGGGAAGCAGTTCGGTTGAGGCCCAAAACCATTGAACATTTAAACCGGATTCAAAACCGAATTAAGAGCCGATTAAAAATCGCTATAACCGGAGAACAAACAGTTTAAAACAATTTAGGAAAAAAATTTAAAGTACCTTTTAAAAAAATGGTTGCCCTTGGACCCCACGTATCCTGACCAAACATGGCAACTGGCCAATGCACCAATTTTAGTTCAAGCACAACCTCTGATATTCTACTTATAACAATCACTCACGTTCCTAAAGCTATACATATTTGATGTGGGACTAACTTAGGGGGAATAATGCTACTCAAGCACTCTCACTCTCACATATGCATTCTCTTAGTTTTCATTAAAATGCTTCTTCATCGTTTCTCTCTCCCAGGCACTCTTACATATACACTCTCTTTGATGTTGTCGTGTCTTTCATCGTCTCGTTCACCCCTTATCTTTCCGTGTTGCTGCTCTTTGTAGTAAGTGTTTTAACAAAAATAAAATAAAAAAATGGTGGCGTCGGGGGGACTATAAACCACCTCCTTAACTTTTAATTTTATTTCCAGCCATAATGTCTGTTTTATATTTTTTATTTTTTCCAATTCTTCACCACTTAAATTATAATATTATATTATATATTTGCATTTTATTGTATGTGTTACTTATCACATTTCTTCCAATTCTTCAACAGTGCCTTCTCCGGTTCAATGGACAGACTGATTTTCTAAACATTGCTAAAAACCCCAACACTTCCTTTTAAATTGAGTTTTTTAATTTAAAATCTTTTAATTTCTCTCTCTTTTTGTCATTAATGTTGGATTATCTCTCTCTTCTCATAATTAATATAATTTTCCTCTCTTTAAAAAGAATCAATATTAACATTTGTTTTTATATTATATTTATTGATTATTAATTTAATTTTTGGACTAATGATTAGTTATTTTTTATATCGATAGGTGCATTAAAAAAATGTCATTTCAGTTTATAGGCTCCATCAGAGTCTGACTCCTCTCCATTAGGAGAGGAAATGGCAGTCTGCATTACTTTTGACATGCATATGACACGTGGTGGTAAACAAATTAAACGACTCAGATTAAAAATTTAAAATTAAAGTTAAAATACATCATTTCAATTTCATTAGCGCAGGGTTGTCAACGGTCTCATCTTCTCCGACCTCTACCCAAGACCATCTATTGCCCCACCGTTCCTCAAACACCCTGTCGTCCGTCCTTGCACCTCCATGTCTGTCGTTCTCACACCATGAAGTTGTACGACCAACATCATTAGAAGTTTGTTTTCAATGTTTGCAATTAATGAAATAGTTAGATTCTCAAAAAGAAATTCAAAGAATTTCACAATTCAGAATTGCTCGTTAGTTGATTCACACCAATATTTACCCTTTTCTCTATTATTCATTAAATTAGAATATTCTAAAATTGAATTAAATGTTTTAGGAGATGAGTGTCCATTGAAGAAGTATCTAGAAGATGCTTCAAAATATGGAAAATCCCACCTCTAATATAACAAAAATCATGGGGAAGATTGAAAGCTTTTTAGCTATATCACATAACAACAAAATTTGGAAAATATTTCAAAATTCAGAAATAGCCACATCTAATTTTAGTGCAAATCAAAGGGGGTAGAAACAATGAAGATGGCGTCACGAAAGAGACTTGACGACAAAGCAGTGCAGCGACAGCAACCTTACGAACCAGTGACCGAACTCGAGCAGGCATGGCGACTACGGGTGGCCTTGCCTAGAATTCAAGAGAGATGAGTTCAGGAACATGACACCGAGAGACTTTTTCCACGTTTGTTTTTAGAAAAAAAATTTAATAACTTGGATAGTTCTGAGCCGTGGGATTTGATTACCACCACATGTCATGTGCATGTCAAAAGTAATGGAAATTGTCATTTCCTCTCCTAACGGAGGGGATCCGGACTCGCTCCATCAAGAGTACTTTTTATCTAAATAAAAATGTTAAAAAATATAATAAAACTGAACTTTGTTTGTCTAAACAGTTGTTCACTTTTTTTTCCTCACAGTTAAAATACACGCTATTTTTCTTACTTTTACCATTATAGATTTATTCAATAAAAATTGTCTTCCAATCTAAACAAAACCAAATGTCTTTCTTATTTCTAAGTGTATCAACCAAGGACAAAAATAAAACAAAAAAATGTTTTTACTCGGTTAGAGTTTATCTCAGAAATTTAAAATTTCAGAAAATGGGAAAAGAAAACGTGTATATTTTTTAAGAATTTTTTTAAGAAACATTTTTTTAAGAATTTTTTTAACGAAGCTTGAAAATTCTGGAATGTAATATATTTTTTAAAATTTCAATTTGTAATATGTGATATTAGCATAATTGGCTATAAAGAAGAAATAGAAGTCTTTTATTTATTTCTAAAATTAATGCAGAGAGAGAAAATATTAAATTATAATAAAATTTTCAAATATAAAAAAGTACGTTGAATATTAAATTACATGTATGTCCGTCACATTAAGTTGTTTCTAAGTGAAAAAATGGTTATGTTTTGCCACGTGCTTTCTTTAATGATGACCATATGTGTGATTGTACCAAATTATTATTATTATTATTATTATTATTATTATTATTATTATTATTATGCATTACGGGACATGTCTAAGAGACTAACATCTAAGAATTTGGGTCTTAAGATACATTCTAAAATGTATTTTTAATAATTCATAAAACCTAATTTTATTAATTTTGAAAAGTAAAATAAATAAGATAGATCAAATATACATGAAAGAGATTTAATAAGTGATTCATTATAATTTTGTAAAAAAATAAGTGATTAATTGCAATACTCATAAACGTCTCCTCATATAAAAATTAAATTAGTTATTTAACTTATAATCATTATGAAAATAATTTATATTATATAATATAACTTTTTAATTAGTTATTTTTTTAGAAAAAATACTTAAAGAACTCTTAATCAAAAAGTCTTTGAGTGTTGATAATTAAATAATTAAATCAAATTATAAAAACATATTATTTAGTCTTTATTATGCATTGTATGTGTAAAACATTAATTACAAAAAAAGATATTAATGACTAAATTGCTGTAGAAGTGACACATGGAATAGCAATTAATGAGATTCATTCTCAAATGTTATATACTAGAATAATTGACCCATGACATGCACGGGTATAAGTATGCTATTGAAAATTGTTGTCAAATAATTTATATTTTGTAAGTTGGTAGAAAAACTCGTGTATAACTAAATGATGCAATTTTTTGTGAGTGGAAAATAATATTTAAACTATCAAAACTTCATATTAATTTGTTATTTTTAAGCACAATATCATATTGTGGTGATTTGTCCCTCACCGTTGGTTGTCTTGGCAATTTAAGTGACATGGGGACGTCGGCTCCCGGATTTGAACTCGGGTGTGAGCAGTGGTAGTGTGTGTGCGTGGTGTTTATTTGTCATTTCATCTAAGTAGACCAAAAAAATATTGTGGTAATTAGAGTTCTTCATCACATACTTTATCTTTGAATATGACGATATTAATGAGCATATCAAATCACGGTCATGTCAGATCATATATTTGGTCAAGACAATCCACTACTAAGCCGCCTACCTCCCAATCAGGACTGAGTAAAAAAAATACTCGATGCTTGGAGAGTAGTGCTTGTAACAAAGAATATCTCAATATCCACCCTACATGTTATTGGGTTCTTCCCATTTTGCATTTCTGCTATCTATCGTTTTCCATTCGTCCTACTAACTTTTATATCAGATATTGCAGCAGCCACCATAGAGAATTATCAAATTCGAAAGCTCCTTTCCGAATGCAACTTGAATTTCGGCAAGATAACCTTTGACTCATTGTCTTCAAAGCAATATTAGCAACACCCTTATAAATCAATCATTTACTCCAACAACTTTCCAATTTCATAAACTTGACAGTAATTCCTTCCCCAAGTTGCATGTCATCCTGCTGATAAGTGATAACCAACTAAACTCATAAGAAATGATTTTGCTAATTTTTACAGCAACGAAATTTAACAGCTGGTCATATAATATTGCCATTGAGATACTATACGTGAAGAAGGTGTAACGAAAGAAGGCACATGCTAACATACTCACACTTGCTTTTTAGTAGTAATGTGTTAGCAATGTATACACTTTCTATTTGGACTAAACCAGGCATATGCTAACATACTCACACTTGCTTTTTAGTAGTAGTATGTTAGCAATGTATACACTTTCTATTTGGACGAAAAACCATGGTTTAGAAAATCGGACCGGTCGGTTGAACCGTGAACCGAGGAACCGTGAACCGGGGAGGGAAGCTGTTCGGTTGAGGCCCAAAATCGTTGAACATTTAAACCGAATTCAAAACCGAATTAAGAGCCGATTAAAAATCGCTATAACTGGAGAACAAACAATTTAAAACAATTTAGGAAAAAAAATTTAAACTGCCTTTTAAAAAAATGGTTGCCCATGGACCCCACGTATCCTGACCAAACATGACAACTGGCCAATGCACCAATTTTAGTTCAAGCGCAGCCTCTGATGTTCTATTTATAACAATCACTCACGTTCCTAAAGCTATACATATTTGATGTGGGACTAACTTAGAGGGAATAATGCTACTCAAGCACTCTCACTCTCACATATGCACTCTCTTAGTTTTCATTAAAAGGCTTCTTCATCGTTTCTCTCTCCCAGGCACTCTTACATATACACTCTATTTGATGTTGTCGTGTCTTTCATCGTCTCGTTCACCCCTTATATTTTCGTGTTGCTGCTCTTTGTAGTAAGTGTTTTTACAAAAAAATTGGTGGCGTCGGGGGGGGGGGGGGACAATAAACCACCTCCTTAACTTTTAATTTTGTTTCCAGCCATAATGTCTGTTTTATATTTTTTATTTTTTCCAATTCTTCACCACTTAAATTATAATATTATATTATATATTTGCATTTTATTGTATGTGTTACTTATCACATTTCTTCCAATTCTTCAACAGTGCCTTCTCCGGTTCAATGGACAGACTGATTTTCTAAACATTGCTAAAAACCCCAACACTTCCTTTTAAATTGAGTTTTTTAATTTAAAATCTTTTAATTTCTCTCTATTTTTGTCATTAATGTTGGGTTATCTCTCTCTTCTCATAATTAATATAATTTTCCTCTCTTTAAATAGAATCAATATTAACATTTGTTTTTATATTATATTTATTCATTATTAATTTAATTTTTGGACTAATGATTAGTTATTTTTAATATCGATAGGTGCATTAAAAAATGTCATTTCAGTTTATAGGCTCCATCAGAGTCTGACTCCTCTCCATTAGGAGAGGAAATGGCAATCTGCATTACTTTTGACATGCACATGACACGTGGTGGTAAACAAATTAAACGGCTCAGATTAAAAATTTAAAATTAAAGTTAAAATACATCATTTCAATTTCATTAGCGCAGGGTTGTCAAAGGTCTCATCTTCTCCGACCTCTACCCAAAACCATCTACTGCCCCACCGTGCCTCAAACACCCTGTCATCCGTCCTTGCACCTCCATGTCTGTCGTTCTCACACCATGAAGTTGTACGACCAACATCATTAGAAGTTTGTTTCCAAAGTTTGCATTTAATGAATTAGTTAGATTCTCAAAAAGAAATTCAAAGAATTTCACAATTCAGAATTGCTCGTTAGTTGATCCACACCAAGTTTTACCCTTTTCTCTATTATTCATTAAATTAGAATATTCTAAAATTGAATTAAATGTTTTAGGAGATGAGTGTCCATTGAAGAAGTATCTAGAAGATGCTTCAAAATATGGAAAATCCCACCTCTAATATAACAAAAATCATGGGGAAGATTGAAAGCTTTTTAGCTATATCACATAACAACAAAATTTGGAAAATATTTCAAAATTCGGAAATACTCACATCTAATTTTAGTGCAAATCAAAGGGGGATAGAAACAATGAAGATGGCGTCACGGAAGAGACTTGACGACAAAGCAGTGCAGCGACGACGACTTTACGGACCAGTGACCGAACTCGAGCAGGCATGGCAACTGCGGGTGGCCTTGCCTAGAATTCAAGAGAGATGAGTTCAAGAACATGACACCGAGAGATTTTTTCCACGTTTTTTTTCAGAAAAAAAAATTGAATAACTTGGATAGTTTCTTTGCCGTGGGATTTGTTTACCACCACATGTCATGTGCATGTCAAAAGTAATGGAGATTGTCATTTCCTCTCCTAACGGAGGGGATCCGGACTCGCTCCATCAAGAGTACTTTTTTGCCTAAATAAAAATGTTAAAAAATATAATAAAATTGAACTTTGTTTGTCTAAACAATTGTTAACTTTTTTCCCACACAGTTAAATTACACACTATCTTTTCTTACTTTTACCATTATAGATTTATTCAATAAAAATTGTCTTCCAATCTAAACAAAATCAAATGTCTTTCTTATTTCTAAGTGTATCAACCAAGGACAAAAATAAAACAAAAAAATGTTTTTACTCGGCTAGAGTTTATCTCAGAAATTTAAAATTTCAGAAAATGGGAAAAGAAAACGTGAATTTTATTATTCGGGGACACTAATAGTGTGACATTTTTTTTAACGAAGCTTGAAAATTCTGGAATGTAATATATTTTTTAAAATTTTAATTTGTAATATGTGATATTAGCATAATTGGCTATAAAGAAGAAATAAAAGTCTTTTATTTATTTCTAAAATTAATGCAGAGAGAGAAAGCATTAAATTATATTAGAATTTTCAAATATAAAAAAGTACGTAGAATATTAAATTACATGTATGTCCGTCACATTAAGTTGTTTTTAAGTGAAAAAAAAGTTATGTTTTGCCACGTGCTTTCTTTAATGATGACCATATGTGTGATTGTACCAAATTATTATTATTATTATTATTATATTATTATTATTATTATTATTATTATGCATTACGGGACGTGTCTAAGAGACTAACAACTAAGAATTTGTGCATTAAGATACATTCTAAAATGTATTTTTAATAATTCATAAAACCTAATTTTATTAATTTGGAAAAGTAAAATAAACAAGATAGATCAAATATACATGAAAGAAATTTAATAAGTGATTCATTATAATTTTGTAAAAAAATAAGTGATTAATTGCAATACTCATAAACCTCACATAAAAATTAAATTAGTCATTTAACTTATATTCATTATGAAAATAATTTATATAATATAACTTTTTAATTAGTTGTTTTTTTAGAAAAAATACTTAAATAACTCTTAATCAAAAAGTCTTTGAGTGTTGGTAATTAAATAATTAAATCAAATTAGAAAAACATATTATTTAGTCTTTATTATGTATAGTATGTTTAAAACATTAATTACTAAAAAAGATATTAATGACTAAATTGCTGTAGAAGTGACACATGAAATAGCAATTAATGAAATTCATTCTCAAATGTTATATATATAGATATAGATATAGATATAGATATAGATTCCATATGTTTTTTTATAAGCTCTTACTCCATATGTTCGTTTTTAATTGTCAATTTTTTAGAAGATATTTGTTCTTTTATATTTGTCATTTTGATAATTCCAAGTTACATTAGTTACATGTTTCTTACTAATATCCTTAATTATTTATTACAGAAAGATAAAAACTCGCTCCGTCCAAAACTTTGGTTTAGCCTTTTATTTTTGTCCCAAAATAATGGTACTTTTAAAAACTCAATTTACATTGCGTCAAAAAAACTCAATTTACAATTCATCAAAATTTTCCAAACATACTTTTTATATTTATTGAGTATTTTAGGGTCCCAAAGTATAGATTAATTGTCACAAGATTCTTTTATTTTGACTTCAATTATCTCAAGACAACTACAAAGGGGTATTTTAGTACTTTGCTAACAAAAATTGATGATTCCTTAATTTGTGTGTAACAAGCCAATAGTACCAAAGTTTTGAAACTATGGGAATAAGTGTGAGTAATAAACAATTAAGGGTATAATAGGAGAAAAAGACTTACGCCCTCTGGTCCTTATTATAAAAAAAATTGCAGTTTTAAGTTAATTGAATAACCGATGTATCTAGCTTATATTATAGGCCAGATACATCAGTTATTAGATCAGTTATTCAATGAACCTAAAACTGCAAATTTTTCTTATAATAGATACTCAAGTGAGTATAATTTTATCAAAACAACATTTATTGTTTTTAGAATAAAACTTATATACAGTTATATAAGTACCGGTAGTTCTGTTCCTCACATAAGAAAATCTAGACCTTGTCTAAGAGGTGTATTTTTATTAGCAATTGTTTTTGTTAGCAAAAAAAACTGACACTTTCTCTCTGGAACAAGAAGTACAACACATGTAAAACCGTATGTAAGTAATGTTATTGTTTTATTGGTTTGTATAAAACAACCTTAAAAGACAGATAAAATTATACTAGATTACCATCCCCTCAAACTAGTTTATTTTTATATAAAAAAAGACATGTACGTTTTACTTGTTAATATAAAATATTAATAAAACTGTTTGAAAAGAAAATGTTTCATAATACTCCCTCTGTCCCATATTATACGTCGTTTTGGGTCATTTCACACATATTAAGAAATTTAGTTAATTTTGTATGGGGAAGAGAAATTGTGAGTTAGTTTACCAAATTAATTTTTATTAATAACATTAGAAAGATAAATTAGTAGAGCTATGAAAGTGATATTATTAAATAATGAAGGATATGGCAGGAAAGAACATTAATGTTTTATTGGGATTCTAAAAAGTCATGTATTATGGGACAAATTTTTTTGGCTAGAAAATCATATAATACGGGACAAGGGGAGTAGTTTGTATCAATAATTATTCTATGAGAATTATAGTAAACTAAATACTACTATATTGTTATATATTAGTGTAAAAATAAATATAAGGTGTAAATATAAGGTGCGTTGCAGTTGTCAACCTATATATTATTATTTCATCACTAAACTTTTTTTTACCAATGCAAACTCATATCATTTCACTGTTAATAATGTTTGTAATACAACTTGGGGCAATGTAATGAACTTTGGAGTTAGCATAACATCTTGAGGCTCTTGTAAGAGAGTGAGTCACAAGATTTGCTTGCCTCCGAATAAAGCTAATTCTATAGCTTGGACATTGGAAAAGAAAAGAATTACAATGAGAAATGATAATGCCAAAATCAGAGTTGTTAGACATTGCTTTGGCTACCGCATTAACCACCGAGAGACAACGCATTTACTTTTTAATATCAAGTCCAGTTACCACTTGGATCGATCATTGTTGGTTAATTAACTAATTAATTAATTAAAAATAAATCTAAACCCTTTAATTTTATGTTAGCTACGTGCTGTCTCTTAATGATAGTAATGGAGATACAATTTTTTTAAGAAATTGTGAGGATCCGAATCCTTTTATTTTCAAATTCCATAAAATATAGTATTGGATAATAAATAAAGTGCACAAGTAAATCGAATGGTAAGTAAAATATGTGGAAGTTTTTTTTTTTTATAAGCAATTTCTTCATTAAAGGAGCATTAGGGGTGCTCAAACCCAAACAATACAAGAAGAGCTACACATTGTTTAGGCTAGAAAGTGAATAATCCACCATGAAGAAATAGACAAATTAGAGCCGCTACCTATTCGATAAACAAACCAACTCCATCATAGACTTTTGATCCGATTAATGACAGCAGCTATGCTACCATCCTCATTTCTAAAGATGACTCCATTCCGAGACAACCATAGACACCAACACGTCGCCAACCATATCAAGTACTTGGTTTTCCTATCCTTCTTACCTTTACAAACTTTGCCCATCCTCAAAAAATGTTCTGCCAAAGATAGATTAAATACCTGTTGTACACCCAACCAAGCACAAACGTTATACCACACATCGGTTGCAAAAGAACAAGTCTGAAACAAATGAGTAGAATCCTCTGTGTGAATCGCACAAAATGGACAAAGAGCATCAGCTTCGGTCTGAATTATGTGGCGGTGCAGCAGCTGTTCACGAGTTGGTAACGAATTCCGGAACAAACGCTAGCCGAATATGTTAACCTTTGATGGAGTCGCTGACTTCCAAATCTTCGCCAGAATTTTGTTAAGGTCAGAAACTGAACCTGACAGATCAACGGCATCCAGCAGCGCTGCATAACATGTTTTGACCGAGAACGATTTAGAAGGCTCCTGTGTCCACAACCACCCATCAAGTGCTCCCTGAGATGGTTTAATTTCATATAAAATTTGCTGCAACGTTTCTGCTTCCTCATTAAAAATCTGGGCGCCATCTTGCGTCCAAGGAAATTGCCAACGCCAATCGTTGCCAGTCCATGCACCATAATTAGCAATAGTTGTGTTCCTGTTAATACAACCTGCAAAAATAGAAGGAAAAACCACAGACAATGGAGCGTGTCCTAGCCAATGATCATTCCAAAAATCAATCGAGACACCATCCCCCAATCTTCTCCCAATGCTGGATTTGAACTGACGGTCAAGAGGCAAAGAAGATTCCAACATAAGCAAGTCACGCCACCAAAGAGAACCTCTCAAACCCCTATTAATTGAATCAGTTTAGCCATGGATAAGAGATGATGAGAAATCCCCATAACGGTGTAACAACAAACCCCTCCAACACGCATCAACATCCACCAAAGACCTCCACTTCTACTTAGATAAAAGAGCCACATTGAACAACTCTAAATCTTTGATGCCCAACCCCCCTTCCTTCTTTGGTTTGCACACTTTGTCCCACGCTACCCAATACATCCCTCTATCGCCATCATTAATCCCCCACAAAAAGTCTCGTTGCATTTTAATCAATTGTTGGATGATCACCCTCGGAGCCTTGTAAAAAGAGAAGAAGTAGAGAGGTAAACTATTCAAGACCGAGTTAATAAGTGTTACCCTTCCACCAATAGATAAAATGTGCCCTTTCCAAGAAGATAATCTCTTGCGAAACATGTCAATAATTGGTTTCCAAGTTGAAGCCCTTTTAGGATTAGCCCCCATCGGAATCCCCTAGAATTTGAAAGGGATAGTCTCAATTCTACAATGTAAGAAAGTAGCTGCTGTATCAAGAAAATGATTTGAAACATTGATGCCTATTAGCTTACTCTTGTAAAAGTTAACCTTCAAGCCCGACACGAGCTCAAAGCTCCTCAAAATGGTCTTGATCCCCCATAAATTGTCCCAAGACGCTCTACCCATCAACACTGTGTCATCCACAAACTGCGAGTTCGAGAACTTCACATTTTCATTCATAGAATAACACTGGAAAGATCTGTTATCTACCGCTTTGGCAACTAGAGATGACAGACCTTTAGCAACAATAAGAAAAAGGAAATGAGACAAAGGATCACCTTGTCTCAATCCTCTTTGCACCTTAAAATCACCGGTTGGACTATCGTTCACTAGAACCGACATAGTGTTTGAACACACACAAGCCTTCATCCATTTAATCCATCTCAACGGGAACCCCATCCTATCCATCATGTAGAATAAAAAATCCCACGATATTGAATCATAAGCTTTCTCGAAATCAACTTTGAACATCAAACACTCATCCTTCGATCTTATTGCAAAATCAACTATCTCATTAACGACAACCACCCCATCTAAAATTTGTCTACCACCAAGAAAGGCAGATTGACATTTGGAGATAATGTTGGGCAGCACCCTTTTGATCCTAGATGCCAAAACCTTAGCCAAGATCTTATAAAGACAACCAATGAGGGATATTGGTCTAAACTCACCCAAACCTTGCGGATTATCATTCTCAGGGATAAGGGTGATAAAAGCCGCTGAAATAGCTTTAGGACGAGCTGCCTTGGCATGAAATTCATTAATAAAATCGATCACATCCGTCTTCACCAAATCCCAACATTGCTTAATAAACCGAAGATTAAACCCATCCGGCCCCGGACTTTTATCTCCATCACAATTCCAAACTTCCAATCGAATCTCATCTTCTCTGAACGGTTCCACCAAAAAACAGCCTCGACACTGGTCAATTTTTTAAAATTCACACCCCCAAGAGTAGGCTGATTATAACAATGCTCCACGAAAACCTCTTCAAAATGACTTTTAATACGAAGTTTAACGACATCAATCTCTTCTAAACCAGCCCCATTATCCGCTAGAAGCACCACATTACCTCTCCTTCTTCTATATTTCATTAAAGAATGAAAATATTTGGAATTCATATCACCCTCCTTGATCCACCTAGCTCTAGCTTTTTGGGACAACATAGATTCTTTCAATTGGATTTCTTTCCAAAATTTTAAGGACACTTCTTTACGGTTCATAACGGTATCTCCATCCCAACCTTCACAAAGGACATGATCTAGCGCATTCAAATCCCGGACCAAAGCATCAATATTTAAATCTACCATCCCAAAGACTTCCTTATTCCACCTGCGTAACTTCTCTTTAAGCATCTTAAGTTTTTCTTTCACAACAAAAACCTTTGACACCGAAACAACAAAATTAGACCAACAATCTGAAACAAAAGACAAGAAAACGGGATGATCGAATTGCATTTATAAGAGGGAAATCTCTGCTGCATGTGATATCACTATATATACTCTGTACTGTACAGCTGTGTTTTTCAGCTTTCAAAGGCTGGCTTTATGAAGGAATTGCAATATCTAGAATATGAACAGCAGACCTACACTCTCCAAACAGAGTTTGGGTCCCCCAACTAAGATTAACTATGATAAAAACAATGTAAATCATCAATCATGGATAGGGGGTAATACTATCTTACAATTACATCCAAAATATAAGAAGCAAAAGGTATTTTTAATTTGTCTGAAATATAAAAAATAGGTTAAATAGCACTTTTGGTCTTTTATCTTTGCTTTAGGTTTCATTTTGGTCTTTTATCTTTTTCTTGGTCTGTTTTTGTCCTTCATCTTTCATTTTGGTCTCTGCCATCAATTGAACAGACGCCACGCTGGTAGTTAACTGCTAACATGGCGTCTTAAGTGTCATGTATCACGTGTCATTCATTAAATGAGGTGGCAAATAAATGTGTTATTTAGTTCTAAATCATTTTACGCGCGGGGCATTTAAGTTTTTTAATTGAATGAAAACAGAAAAAAGAAATTAACTAAAAACTAAAGACATTAAACAGAAACAAACAACTAAAAACATTTATCTAAAACAAAATGCTATTTTTAAAAAACAAAAGAAAGAATTGAGAAATTAGAAAGAGTGAAGAACATTGAATCCCTCTTCTTCTTCGTTATTCCCAAATCCGTAATATCCCAAATCCCTCTTCTTCTTCGTTAATCCCAAATCCCCTTCTTCTTTGTTAATCCCAAATCACCTGATCTCTCTCACTCTCTCTCCGCCATAAATTCGCTCTCTCTCTCTCTCTCTCTCCTCAAAATCTCTATCTCTCCTCACCGCAACCCGAGCTTGCTCTGTATTGTAGCCACTAAAATCGAGCTTGCTCTATCTCTCCATCTAGTGTCTTTTTGTTACCCACTAAAACCAAATTTGATATTGTAGCCAGATTCAGTTTTATCTCCCTCACATCAAATTTGATTGTTTTGAAAAAAAGGAAAAAGGAAAAGTTGGTCGATAGGCTTGGGACTAACAATAATAGTGAATAGCTTAGTGCTGCTATATACACAAAACAGGGCATCAATTTGAAGAAAATGTTTTCTTAACTAAGAAAATATCTTTCTGGTTACCATAAATTACCATTTCCTCCCTTACAAGATTTTTGTTTCCAATAAAACCCCCATATATTTCGTTAATTTTTCTCAACAATCAAATAAAAACCACTATCTACACTGTGAAGAGGGTTATATTGAGAAAATCAGCGAAATCGTAAATCTGTTTAAGAACTGAGAAATCCACTGAAAATGAAAGCAAAGACAATCGTACATATATATATATATATATATATATATATATATATATATATATATATATATATATATATATATATATATATATAGCAACACCAGCAAATGAAAGAGGCTAGGACCTGAGAAGTTAAATACCTCACTCCAATGACATGCTATAGCAACACCAGCAAATGAAACCCTCACAGAGGCAGCAAGATAGCTCGAGACAGCAGTGAAAGATAGCGAGACAACAAGATAGTGATCGAGACAGCAGTGATGGCCCGTGGTAGGGCTCCCAGCGACGGCGCAACAATGGCTCCCAGCGACGGTGCAGCAACAGCGATGGCGGTGGCTTGGGGTCTTCTCGCAGGGATAGTTTCCAATGCTTTTGGCAGGAGGAATAGCAAGTTAGAAATGAGAACTTTGCAAACAAGTTTTCTACTTTGAGTATCTCTAAAAGCTAAAACAGCCCATTACATGTAACAAGCTGATAGGCCTGGTGCTACTCAAGAGGATGTACTAGTGGGCTTAAGGCCTGCAAGTATACAACAAAAGTCTGCAAGAAGATGTATACTCACAGCTCATGCATTTAATCTCTTCTCTTGTTGAAGTGCCCAGAACCTACCAGAACAAACAACAAATGGACCATTTATTAAATGTTAAAGATATTGACACTCTCTCAAAAAGCAAGGCCACCTATCCAACAGATCAAATCATCAATAAAGCCAAACTCGGTTTTAAAAGGCTAAAGCAACGACAAGATCAACAGATCAAGTATTGAGGGGATATTTACACAAATTATAATATCAAATTGGAGCATTAATTGTTTAATTAGCCCTCCCAAGCAGCATGAGGTAAGCACGGCAAATGAGATTACGAGAGTTGAATGATGCCAAACCCCACAAACAATTGAAATTTGATAATAGACAAATAAAGGGAGAAGGTATACCTACTTCGGCTGACCATTTCTACCGCCAATAGTAGTCACAATGATATGTCCAGTCTCCGTTCCATTGCCATCAACAACTGTAACTATGGCTTCCATTTCCTACGAGAGAATCAAGCTGTGAGCAATTGGCTCTCAAATTTAAAACCAAAAAAAACACACACACAAAATAATATGAAGTGTGAAGAATTCAATTAACAGAGAGGGTAACATACTCTATCATCCCTAATTTTCTTATCATTCATTTCCTCTGGCAACCTATCAACACCTCCTCCTGCGTGACCACTAGTTTCTCTCATATGTGAAGTTGGTGCAACACCAACCGAAGCCATCTCCACTAAACCTTTTTCTCTTTTAACTGCTCATAAACCACTCATCTACCTGCCAGAATGGCAAATTTCATAATACTCAAAAAGGTTTCTATTTTTAATTTTGAACATCAATCATAAACAAATTAGGGAAAATGATAAATAAAATAACCATTTGAAACTAATTTAACTAAATGGACACTGAGAACACTGCAATGAATATTAGTAATTAAAATTTGATAAGTTAAAATTTCAGCCAGCATGAAGTTTCTTTTAGTTCTACAAAAGATAAAATGGAGAATTGGATTCATATAATCTCAAGCAATTATATACATACTCCAGCTTCTTTTTTGTAATAGCCTCTATAACTCAATCCCCAATACAATTAAGATCAGAATCTCTTGGAAGGAGATCAACCTACAAAAACAACATTTGGTTAAGTATGAAATCTATATAATTGTAAATTCAAAATCCTATTAAAAACAATAATAAGCTACACACATGTTCTTACCTTAGTCACCACCAATATTATCGGATTAGCACCAGCAAGATCTCGCACACGAGACACTAAACTGCCATTGAAGTCAACAATATCAACCTAGAAGTAGTTACTTCAATAAATTAGATGCAGAAGCCAAAAACACACCTCAAGGCCAAGAAGCTCGGGACAAAGCCGCAAAACTTAGGGTTTCAAGCGAGAGCGGAGAAAACGAAAACGAAGGGAGAGGATTAGGGTTTCAAGCGAGAGCGGAGAAAACGAAAGCGAGGGAGAGGAAGCATAAATTTTTGCGTTTTCCATAACGGTTATGGAATGGAACCGATATGAAAGATGTAAAGATTGTGTTACTATATCGGTTCGTGTGACAACCGATGTAAATATTATAATTTTAATTACAAAACTGCCACCGCGTCACTTTTAACATCAGATCATTTTTAACCGATATGAATGATCGTTATAAAATGCATTTTTTCCACTAGTGCATCCGCCTCATCATCTCCTTCAAGTATCCCCAATCCACCCTATCATAGGCTTTACTAATATCAATCTTAAGTGCCATCTCCCCCACCCTACCACTAGTTTTGCACTTTAGATGATGGATAGTTTCAATAGCAACAAGGACATTATCAAGAATGGACCGATCCTCTACAAAAGCTGATTGCTCCTTAGAGATACACTTATGAAGCAAAGGTTTCATACAATTGGCAAGGACTTTGGAAATTATCTTATATATAACATTGCACGATGAAATAGGGCGAAGATCCTTCATTGAAATGGGATCATCAACTTTAGGGATCAACACTATATTAGCATCGTTCAAATTCGGTGGGAATTCGCCCACCTCCAACCAAATCCTTCCAGTATTAAAAAGTTCAACACCACACAAGTTCCAAAAACGCTTAAAGAAAGCCGGATTTAACCCATCAGGTCCTGGGGCTTTATCCGAGTGCATTTGAAATAAAGCATTTTTGAACTCATCAATCTCTAACGGCTTAAGTAACTCAACATTATCTTCCTCCGTGACCCTTCTCGTTACATGTCTCAAAACCTCTTGGTAATCCCCACTACTGCCCCTAAACAACTCCTTAAAGTAATTTGAAGCCACCTCACCTATCTCCATTTGATCTGTAACAATTTGCCCATCCTCTCACGGTACTTTCAACGTCATAAATAATAAAATAAATGCATTTCCTCAACATAAAAGACACGGTAATTCTCTTGACTTAAAAATTTTAAAAAGTCACATTAGGTGTTTTTTATTTTCAAATTCCATAAAATATAGTACTATAATAAATAAAGTGCACAAGTAAAAATCGAATGGTACGTGGAAGTTGCATTTATAAGAGGGAAATCTCTGCTGCATGTGATATCACTATACTCTGTACCGTACAGCTGTGTTTTTCAGCTTTCAAAGGCTGGCTTTATGAAGGAATTGCAATATCTAGAATATGAACAGCAGACCTACACTCTCCAAACAGAGTTTGGGTCCCCCAACTAAGATTAACTATGATAAAAAATGTAAATCATCAATCATGGATAGGGGTAATACTATCTTACAAAACATTTATTTATTTTAGCAAGAAAGGTGCCTCCACTTGCCAAGTATGTACCACGTGGCAGCCATTCATTCGTTGTTGACGTGACACATGTCAGTGCCACGTGGCAGTAGTGACATAGGATGTTGACGTGGCATGTCAGTGCCACGTGTCACAGAAGCCCAATAATATGGTGACACGTGGCACTGACGTCAGGGGGTAACTGGATAATGTTACATTTTACATTTTTTTAACAGAAAGTTAACGGCAGGGGGTAACTGGATAACGTTACATTTTACAAGGTGTTTTTTAAATATTTTTTTTTGCAGGGGGTAACTGGATAATGAGGATATTTGCAGGGGTAATAACTATTTAAGCCTAAAAAAATGTAAATCATCAATCATAGATAGGGTAATACTATCTTACAATTACATCCAAAATATAAGAAGCAAAAGGTATTTTTAATTTGTCCCAAATATAAAAAATAGGCTAAATAACATTTTTTGTCTTTTATCTTTGCTCTAGGTTTCATTTTGGTCTTTTATTTTTTTTTGGGTCTATTTTTGTCCTTCATCTTTGATTTTGGTCTCTGCCGTCAATTGAACAGACGCCACGCTGGCAGTTAACTGCTAACATGACATCTAAAGTGTCATGTATCACATGTCATTCATTAAATGAGGTGGCAAATAAATGTATTATTTAGTTCTAAATCATTTTACGCATAAGACATTTAAGTTTTTTAATTGAATGAAAACAGAAAAAAGAAATTAACTAAAAACTAAAGACATTAAACTGAAACAAACAACTAAAAACATTTATCTAAAACAAAATGCTATTTTTAAAAAACAAAAGAAAGAATTGAGAAATTAGAAAGAGTGAAGAACATTGAATCCCTCTTCTTCTTCGTTAATCCCAAATCCATAATATCCCAAATCCCTCTGCTTCTTCGTTAATACCAAATCGCCTTCTTCTTTGTTAATCCCAAATCTCTCTCTCTCTCTCTCTCTCTCTCTCTCTCTCTCTCTCCACTCCGCCATAAAATCGCTCTTTCTCTCTCTCTCTCTCTCCTCAAAATCTCTATCTATCCTCACCGCAACCCGAGCTTGCTCTGTATTGTAGCCACTAAAACCGAGCTTGCTCTATTTCTCCATCTGGTGTCTTTTTGTTACCCACTAAAACCAAATCTGATATTGTAGCCAGATTCAGTTTTATCTCCCTCACATCAAATTTGGCTGTTTTGAATAAAAGGAAAAAGGAAAAGTTGGTCGATAGGTTTGGGACTAACAATAATAGTGAATAGCTTAGTGGACTAACAATAATCTTATTATTATTATTATTATTATTATTATTATTATTATTATTATTATTATTATTATATTGCACGGGGATGGTGGAATAGCGAATAGCTTGTTAGTCCCAATTCTTCCCTAATATCTCCCTCTGATCTCCTCACCACTCTTATTATTATTATTATTTAACTATTAGTTAGGCTTGTCAGCTATTTAGTAGGCTTGTTAGGTATTAGTAAGGCTTGTTATCAAGCATTATAAATACCCCTCGTACATGTACAGTTACATTCAGATAACAGAAAATGAAAATTTACTTTTCCCC
Organism: Astragalus membranaceus; assembly: GCA_039519185.1. Taxonomy (NCBI): domain Eukaryota; kingdom Viridiplantae; phylum Streptophyta; class Magnoliopsida; order Fabales; family Fabaceae; genus Astragalus; species Astragalus membranaceus. The sequence goes on along the minus strand of CM076846.1, from coordinate 38,098,969 downwards.
AAATTCTCTCTGTTACACTCTTGATATGGTATCAGAAGTGTTATAGCTTCCGCGTTCCTCTCTCCTCAGTGATTCTCCCATTGTCTTCTCGCGAGTTTCTTCTTCCGGTTTGCGATTCATGAACAATGGTGTTCATCGTGGTATCAGAAGAAATTTCTTGATTTTTCTTCCACATGTTCTTTGAGATTTTCTGTGTTCATCATTCTTCCTTCGTTCTTTGACCTGCTTGGTTGCTGTTCAACTCATCTCTGCCATGGAAGATCCTCCACAGAACCATGATGATGCACTCTACCTCCATCTTTCGGATAATCTCGGTCTTGTGTTGATCCTCCACAGTACTTCTTGCGTGTTTTCAATAAATTCTTTGAAGCTTCTTCCTTGATCATCCCTCGAGCCAGCTTCATCATCTTTGATGCATTTTTTTTGTCTCTTGTTTCTTCCTTGTTCAACCATGTAGCTATGGAAGAACAAATAAAACCAGGAAAAGAATATTTTCTCAAGTCAACGCAGGAGGGAGAGTCCGTCTTGGGGTTTTCGAAGACTACCCTATGTTCTTTGGTCAACATGTAGTTGCTTGCAAGTAGTCAGTTGTCGTCGACATAGTTGCACTGTTGTTTGGCCTTATAAAATGAGAATTCTTTTTCCTAAGTTTCCCAATGTGTTTAGGATGGTCACAGAACGGAGTTCATATTCACGTAGTTTGTTTATCTGGATTTGTGGCTGAGTGAACGGTGCAAAATACATGAAACCCTTCTTTTAGCATCTCATCTCCAAGTTGGATGTTCTTGAAATCTCTCTTCCAACTTGAGGGGGAATATTAGAATTAAATTAAGTTGTTATATTATTTAACTATTAGTTAGGCTTGTTAGCTATTTAGTAGGCTTGTTAGCTATTAGTTAGGCTTGTTATCAAGCATTATAAATACCCCTTGTACATGTACAGTTACATTCAGATAACAGAAAATGAAAATTTACTTTTCCCCAAATTCTCTCTGTTACACTCTTGATACGCCAAGCTTCCAATTCTTCCCAGACGAGTTTTCCTTGATTATCAACAACAACAATAGAAGATTGTTGTACGATGGAAGCAGAGAGAAAGCTTTGAGGGGGAGAGAGGAATGGGTATTTTTGGTAGGAAGTTAAAGTTTTAGTCTTATTAAATAAGAACGACTTATTTCTGTTTGGAAAAGGTGTCCATAATTTCCTTCTTCCATGAACTCAATATAGGCACTAGTATCCATTTAATTATACGTGAGAGAGCCTCTAAAAATATGGCTGCGCTAGGGCTAGGACAAAAAATGGCCGACGATTTTACTTTCTCAGTAACAAAGAAGCCGCCAGACCCATCCACCAAATCAGTGGCTTCTATTAAACAATCATTCAGAGATATTCTTACGGAGGGTCAGGTGCTCCAACCAGACAAAGAAAAGACCAATCTTCTTGAGAAAGGGATTGTGAAGATCGATTATCACTACTAAAAAAACGGAAATTAGAGACGTCCAAAATCCGTCTCTAAACAACAAAAATCCGTCTCTAATCATTTTAGAGACGGAATTTGTGACGAACCAAAATCCGTAACGAAATTCGGCGTCATTAAATATTTAGCGAGGGATTCCGAAAATCCGTCTCTAATAGAGAGGGAAAATATTCATCGCTAATAGAGAGGGAAAAATCCGTCTCTAATAGAGAGGGAAAAATCCGTCTCTAATAGAGAGGGAAAAATCCGTCTCTAATAGAGAGGGAAAAATCCGTCTCTAATAGAGAGGGATACAGCTCGTCACTAATAGAGAGGGATATCTTCCGTCGCTATTAGTGACGGATTTTTCCCTCTCTAATAGAGAGGGAAAAATCCGTCACTAAACTTAAAAGTACTACAAACACAAAATTTCACCAATTCATTAAACTTGAAAGTTATACAAATTTCTTAAAAGTCCTACATGTTTCTCAATGTGATAAAAAACGACTCCACTGGGGATCGAACCCAGAATCTCTGGTTCCGTAGACCAGCGCCTTATCCATTGGGCCATGGAGTCAGATTTCAAGTTTTAGGATAAAAGCATTCCATATCCTGAATATTAGTAAGACCAACAAAACATGAATTCCAGCAGCATACAACCACACACAACGACCACACTGATATACACATGTTAGGCATATATGCATGATAAAATAAAGAGGAAAATAATCAATCAGATACCATAACCAAAACTAAAGCATCATAGCAGTTTTTTGTTGAGTAAAATCCAGGTAACTAGAGTGACAGAGAACATGAGGTCAAATGATCAATTAGTAGTGAATCATAACAAATCAATAACCATAAAATGTAGAAAGCAATCCCTTTGCACACAAGACAACAATTTAATCTTTTACATTAAGCACAATTAAAAGATAAATAACTTTTAGTACTTTTTCAATTAGAGTTGGGCAAACCTCCTGTAGTATCTGAAGAAGATCTGATAGTTTGCAAGGTACTTGAAGGAGTATCATCACTTTCATCATCAGTAAAAGAGGCAATTTCAACATTATCATCACCATCATATTTAAGAGATTGTGATGCAGATTCACTTTCTTCCTTGTCTAGTGAAAATTCCTTTGACAAGTTGCTGTTTGGTGATGAGCTGGAACACTCTATATCAAATGGTTGTCAACTGAATAAGTCAAATGAATAGCAACAACCCCTGCTTGTGCACAACAAAAAGGGGAAAAAGATATTTAATGCTCAACATTTTTGAAAAAGTATTTAAAAGTCCTATATTCTATATTGTAAGATTTTTGATACTTCAAATTTCCTCGTCAAATTCAAAAAAACTAATCAATGTCAATCAACAAAGAAGAGATTCTTAAACAGAAATGTGTTCCGAGACTGTAAAGAGGATAGAGAAGGACTAGGTGATGACTATTTTATTAGTTAGCCACACTCAAATAAAGACAGATTCAAAGCTCATTACTTAATTCCCAGAAGAGTTCACCATTTAGAAGGGGAGAGTTCTTAAATATCATATGCTACAAAAGTTATTTGCTGCATAGTTCATATATTATTACTTGAATAGCAGGTATTTGCTGACTCGTAATCATCCAATAAAAATCTGTTACTCCATACTCATACATTAAATAAAATCACTATTTGTTGAGAAATATTTTTTTCTTCTAGATTTACCTTCAATAGTTATAGAGCCAAGCTTGGTAGCAGGTATAGAAGCCAGAACACCATGAAATCCACCCATGGGAGTGCGTGCAACACCAACAATGCACACATCTGTTGCAACGAAGAAAAGATAAGAATCAATATTAGTCTAATATGGTAACTGTATCCAGCACACAGCCAAAATGGAACCATACACCACAAACCAAAGTTGGAAGTAAATAGGACTGATATAGCCTGAAATGTGGGAATTAATTATTAATTAAAAGTTGGAAGTAAATCATAGGCAGAATATCACAACACAACAAGATTCAAATATGCAAAACAACATTATCAAGTCATACATATAGAATCCATTTCCTGCAACTGTAGAGTGTTTCTCTCAATGTCCTCCACTTCCAAAGCCCTAACCTCTTCTTGAAGTTCATTCTCTTGCCTCTGCAATTCCTTTATATAGTCCATTGCATCAGCAATAATTGATACTCTATCCATCTGTCAAAAATTCAGTGCATTTGATTAAATACTAAAGCATACTTACTGAAAATAAGCTAGAAAAAGTGTTCCATAAAGTAGGGAGTGGCTTCCCTTGAACAACCTCACATTCTGCTTCTATATTCAGGTTCTTGTACCTCACTTCCTCAGTAGGTAACTTCACATTGACTCTGAAAATAACCAATATGTCAATTCTTGGAAAAAATAAAAACAATGCACTTATATTGAATTGAAAACAAGTAAAAACCATCCAATTTTAGAATTGGATACTACTAAATTAGGCTTCTAGTTTCAGTTTTGTACTGATTTATTATTCAGTTAAGAGTTTGTTAGGAAGCTAATCATGTTAGCTGTTAGTTAGTTCTTTTGTCAAACACTACATATGCTTGTATTTCTGCACAGTGGAATTCAATTTGAAGAAACTGGAAATTCAGTTTCCCCAATTTCTCTCTCTCTCTCTCTCTCTCTCTCTCTCTCTCTCTCTCTCTCTGTTACATTTCAAATAGATACCAATTGCTTTAACAAAAAAGCTATTATTTTTTATAAATAATCCTAAAAATAACTCATTTTACAGCATGATCTAATCAAATAAATACCTGTCCATCCTTCCTCTAAGTTTCTGAAGCAATTGTAAATTATCATTCTCAATATGCTTAATAAGCTTATCAATGAACAAACGTTTTTCAACCGCTCCAAGTTTAGTAACATTAGCAACTCTTTTACTGCCACTTCTTTGCCATGTGCCACTTCCACTTGCACTTCCATCTTGACTAATTTCATCAACAAAAGAAGTTTTAATTCATTAGATAAGGTAGAGTCATGTTCTTGAGTACAGATGGATTCTTTGCAACATATTCATTCCATTCATTTAAGTCAATTCTCCCATCACCTTTTGAGTCTGCATCTTGAAATGTCTGTCAACAACACAGACCACAATATATGAGAACCTTCCATAAAAAAAAGTAAAACAAGTGATGATTTAAGAGTCTGATATGAAATCAAACCTTTTTCACAATTGTTTCAACCACATCATCAGAGAGAATCAGATCAGATTCAACCAAAATCGCCAGCACCATGTCCATCAACTGCAAGTTTTCATATGAACAAAGTTAAATGAAGAGTGGTTAATTTTTTATACTATCCAAAGAGATGAACAAATTTAAAAGAATTGTTATAACAACTAAACAGATTTCCTATGCAAGGGTGTGGGAGTATTTACCTCATCACGCTCAATGTAACCAGTGTGCCTCAAGTCATATAGCTTAAATGCATCTGTCAAAAAGAATTTTACACGGTGAGTGGTAAAGTAATCATTTACTTAATATCATCTTAAAATTAAATATGTCAATGAATTATGTGTACTATGATTTTATTACAATAAACATACATGGTAAAAAACTTCCAATGGTAAACATTGCTTATATTTCTTACATCTTATTTTGTCTGCTTTAGGAGTTTTTGGGTGAAAGATGCTTAAGGATCTGATAAATTCACAAAACTCAATTTGGCCATTCTGATTCACATCAAAAAGATCAAACATCTGCATACCATTTTGCATAATACAAGTAAATGGAACTTCTCATATACATACTAAGAATGGAAAGAACTAGAACAATTAGATTCACATACCCTATCCAAAAAGAGATTTTTCTTGTTGCTGTCTCTAAAAAGCGCAAAGTGAAGCTCTTCCTGTAAATACACACAATAAACAAACCAATCATTAAACTATCTGCATGAAATGCATGTAAGAAGTACAAAAATACGGAAATGGATTGTCTGCAGTAGTAACACATTCACGCTGTTGTGGATCCTG